>JAVCKS010000023.1:58907-69247 GCA_032273685.1 Pteraster tesselatus | reverse complement strand
GGTACCATACAGATGGAGTAAGGCTCATTGTAATTTTTAGCAAGATATATGTCCCTAGATATGAAAAAAAAGTGATAATTATAACTCTCGGCCATCTCTGTGTTATCACCCGAAATAGCAAATTGGCGAGGCGAAGCGGGGGTATAATACTAAAATTGGAATAAATATTTTTTTAAGGACCACAGAGTGCCAATAATTTCTGGGGCGAAGCGAAGCGGGCGTATAATACTATTTCAGGTGATAACACAGAGATGGTCAAGAGTTATAAACTGCTATCACCTTTTTTCCTATGTATCTTGATAAAAATCAAAATTAGACTTCCTCCATTTGTGTGGTACCGACCGGTAAATTTGGGGGGTCTGGCTCATAGGCTAACATAGGGAGACCAGATATTAATTTTTAGGACCTTACATCTGTTAGCATCAGTCACAGACCCGTTATAACATGACGTGGTAATTCACGATTCCTTGTTCCTTTCCTAGGAGTATCCATGGATTCTAAGTGCATCTGATGACCAGACTATCCGTATTTGGAACTGGCAATCCCGAAACTGTATCCAGTAAGTTGACATTTTGGACAGGTTTACAGAATAGCAGAACATCTGGTGAAAATTAAGTTGTTACTGTGCCAAACCACAAATACCCGGAAGGAAAGAACACCAAGAACTAAAAACCTGTCCGAAATTCATAAACGCGACCCGCTCTGCAAAAATGTCGCCGAGAATTTTATTTCGGTTATAAATATATTATTTGGATATATGTTGGACACCCACTGCATCTTTGGTTAAACTGTCAGTCAACTTTTGAAAACAAAATTACTAGGTTTATAACGTGTGTGAAAACTTTCATCCAGCATTCAAAATTCTTAAATTTGTTCCTTGTCCGTGCCCATGTAGCGTCTTGACGGGGCACAACCACTACGTCATGTGTGCCAACTTCCACCCCAGCGAGGATCTCGTCGTGTCTGCCTCGCTGGATCAGACGGTCCGAGTCTGGGATATATCAGGTCAGTAAAAAAAATATATAGTCTCTGGTCAGACCAAAGTTCCAGAACTGATGTGGTATTTAATATATTTTTTTTTTTCAAATCATCATGCCTTGGTCTCTCCTAAATGGGTCAAAATCGCACACGTGCTGACCAGATTGACTATATTATTTTTGGTGGCCTAACCTTCAGACGTTCTGCTGAAAGATTGTGTACACAACAAGGAAAAGAACAGGGATGTGAACACAATCACCCTTTTAATTTCTGCCCCTCCCCTCCCCCTAGAACCACTACCAGTATAGGGATCTCCCTACGCAAGCATCCAGTATTTAAGAGTCGTAACATGGTTGCTTTTGTTTTCAGGTCTTCGCAAGAAGAACGTGGCTCCTGGCCCTGGTGGTATAGAGGACCACGTCAAATCCTCCATGACACCAGATCTGTTTGGGTCAGCTGATGCTGTAGTCAAGCACGTCTTAGAAGTAAGTAGATATTGCCTGTTTATAGTCTCCCGAAAAAAAACCTAAATCTTATCGAGCTAATATGCATGTTAACACTTTGAGAACAGGTATTACTAACGGATCTGTGTACCGTGTGTTATTCCTTACAAGGGCCATGATCGAGGAGTCAACTGGGCTTGCTTCCATCCCACAATGCCCTTGATCGTCTCGGCTGCTGACGATCGTTACGTCAAACTCTGGAGAATGAACGGTACAAAAAAAAAACCAATTTGGCTGCACGGGCGAAATACCTCCATACTGTTCCCCCCCCCCCCTTTCTTTCATTGGATATCTTCTGATATTTGCAAACGTTGCCGCCAAATTTTGGAAAAATGAACAGTGCAGACGTGTGCGTAACTCTATGGTGTGGTACGGTGCGGACAAGGGGATATTAGCAATCTGTGGCTAGTAATAGCATGGAGCCTGTTTGTTATCAGTCAAGGATCATTGATATGAGCACCACTACAAATGCTGAATTTCTACACCACATAAAGCTTATATTAGATTAATATATATATATCTTGTTTTAAGTGTCTTTGGTAGAGTATATGTATATGTACATGTACATGTAGGTATGTGTACGTGTACAGGATGTACATGTATGTATGTATGTACGTTTGTATACATGTATTATGGATATGAATGAATGTATAAATGTACATGCGTATGGGGATGAGTAAACTACATGTGTAGTTTATATTTTGTGGTAAAAGTTTTTTTCTAAATTTTATGATATTTTAACCCTGGTACCGCGCTTTGAGGCTTTGCATAATAAGGCGCTATATAAATGTACTATTATTAATATTACTATTATTATTTATTTTTTTTCCTTCTTTTTCGGTTTGTATAGATGCCAAGGCATGGGAGGTGGACACGTGCCGAGGTCACTACAACAACGTATCCTGTGTGACCTTTCACCCTCGCCAAGAGCTCATACTGAGTAACTCCGAGGATAAGAGTATCCGAGTTTGGGACATGTCCAAGAGGTAGGGCTAAATCATTGCATCCCTCTACAGTGCAATCTCTATAGTGTACGTTGTTCTCACCGACATCGGTGTACAGACAAACATTTATTATTATTTTTTTTTTTATTTGATGTTTTTTTTTTTAATTTGTGAAATATTTTAGGCATAGTGATTGTAGAGCACATTTAAGAGTTTATTTTTAACTGATTTCGTGCTATATAAATGCTGTAAAAAAAAAATAATAATAATAATAATAAGCTGTGAATTCATCTCCCCTAGGACCTGCATTCAAACTTTTCGTCGTGACCATGATCGTTTCTGGGTCATCACTCCTCATCCGACGCTTAACCTGTTCGCTGCTGGTGAGTTCAGTTGCAAAGTTCAACTGACAATTATCCAAGTTTTTTTTTTTGGGGGGGGGGAAGGTAAATTTTGTAACAAGTGAATATCTGAAACCCTCGTAACAAAGTTTGCATTTTTGGTATTTTCTGTATAACTAACTCGTAACGATTGCCACAATTTGCACAATTTGCTGTTAATCTGTCCATGGGGAGATTTTTGGCAAATGTTATAGGCATAGCAATTGCTAAAAGAACTGAGTTAGACATAAAATGTAAAATTCCAATAAAATTAGGTTTTTATTGTTGAGAATAAAAAAACAATTTGGGGCACATTTGGTAAAAGCGAAAGTGGTATCTCTAGATATGAGTGAAACATTTTCCAATACGTTTGTCAACAAGTATGGACCTGTGTCCAGGCATTCCATTTCTGAAGGTGGACTGTTGCTGACGCGATATATCTATTATTGGTCTCCCTCAGGTCACGACAGCGGTATGATCATCTTCAAGCTGGAGCGTGAACGCCCGGCCTACGCCACCAACGGCAACCTGCTCTACTACGTGAAGGAACGCTACCTGCGCAGGCTGGACTTCACCACGTCCAAGGACGTCGCCATCATGCAGCTACGGGGTGGCAACAAGAGCCCTGTCCACAGCATGTCCTACAATCCCGCCGAGAACGCCGTGCTTCTCTCCACGGTCAGCTCTCGTACCTTTTTATCCGGTGGAATATTCATATTTTAATTACGACAAACGAATGAATAGCTTAGCCTCTTCAACGGCCTTCTTTGTTTTGTTTTGTTTTAGGTATTTCAGACAATGTCTGGGGTTGCGAAAAAGGCTATTCAGCTAAATGTCCAAATCACTTCCAAATCACGTCATTAACATTACAAAACAGTACAAGTACTAGTTACTACACAATATAGGGTAGCAGATGGTGTCATTTTTTAAATGTGCTCTCTTTTTAAAAGTTGTCAAAGATGAGCCATTTACTGTTGGCCTGTATAAGTTTATAAATAATCACAAAGACAGTCATTGGCTTCTTCTCAAAATGTACAGATTTATCCTGTATGTATGGTTGGCTGTGTGAAATAAGGATTTGTGTCAATCAGTCCGTTAGTCTATCAATTCCTCTGTCATTTGATCAATAATTGATTGTAATAATTGTTGTTTAATTAACAGCGTCCAAGCAATGTTGATAACAGTACCTACGACCTTTACCAAGTCCCCAAGGAAAGCGACAAGCAGAATCCTGATGGTAGGTATAGATATGACAATAATCTTACCACTTTCCACTCCGATGGGGCGGGTGGGGGAGAGAGGGGTTTGGTTGGCTGTGGTCTCAAATGGACAATGATCGTTGTAATCTCCAGATGGAATTATCCTCTTTTGAATCACCTAAAAACTAATAAAGCAGCCATATTGGTAGGGTAAGTATTACCTGGGCTTTGTGGTATGGTGAGTCTTTATTTTGGTGGTAGCTTCTGGCAGAGCTTACCAATATGGCACTGATTTATATTTAGGAGGCTTCAGTTTTTTGTCGTGATTCTTGTAATTGTTTTTCTGCAATTAGTTGATTTGTGACAGATTCTTGTACATTCATTTCAAAGTTTAAAATCAACATTTCTAGCCCATTTCATTTTCATTTCCCAATAATGTTTGTTCTATTGACGCGTTTTCACGGAGTAATGACACAACCTAACCGTCTGTTCTTGGTCCCACAGCTCCGGAAGGCAAAAGGTCTTCGGGTCTGACTGCAGTCTGGGTTGCACGGAATCGATTTGCCATCATGGATCGTACCCACGCTGTAAGTTCTTACCAACTAATACCCGGCTGTATTGTTTTAGTATGATCGCACCCTTTGGGGGGGATTCTAACCCATAACGTAGCGATGTGACGAAACTACTTACACTAGAAGACCTACTAAAGTCTGTCTGAAGTACACTGTAAAAAATGAACAGTTAAAATGACTGTCAACTAGGACTCAAGGTATAATATCGTAAAATAACTTGGCCGTAATTGTAATTTAAAGTTAAAATAACCGTACTTTAAAGTTAAAGTAACCATAAAAATGTCAAAAAACATGATCCGCTGAAAATTTACACCGCACAAATAACGTAAAATTATGGAAATTGTTAACAGTGTAGGCACATCGTCTTTCGTTTTTTTTCCGCTCAGGTCATTATAAAGAACCTTAAGAACGAGGTCACCAAGAAGGTGCAGACTCCGGCCTGCGACGAGATCATGTACGCTGGCACCGGCATGCTGCTGCTGAGAGACAGCGACACCGTCACCATGTTCGACGTGCAGCAGAAACGTTCTGTGGGCTCGGTCCGTATCTCCAAGGTCAGATACGCCGTCTGGTCGGCCGATATGTCCCACGTTGCCCTGCTCGGCAAACACAGTAAGTTTGGTTGGACCTTCTTTCCTAGTCTGCCTCCCATTGTTATAATCTTAGTTTTTGGGGTCGGCAGTGATTTTCAGTTTTATTCGTACGCTTCAAGAGGAGTTTGGTGTTGCAGGGTCTTTAACCTCAACCAACGCAGGTCTGTATCGCGAACATTAAAGTTTACTGTGACAACAAAAAATTATGGAAAAACCTTTTTTAGTTTTCTCAACAAAACCTCTCGTGTGGACACGGGCTTATTTTCATAGTCAGGCGTCCAATTTGAACATAAGATAGATGCTGAGATTACCCCCTCGCTCTTTCACCGTGTCTCTCGTCAGCTCTTGGTATCTGCAACCGCAAGCTGGAGAGCCTGTGCACCATCCACGAGAACATCCGTGTGAAGAGTGGGGCCTGGGACGAGAGCGGGGTGTTCATCTACACGACCAGCAACCACATCAAATACATCATCAGCAACGGGTTAGTCCCTCCCTAGCATTAGACCTCCGTAGTCGTAGAATGGCACTGTCAACATAAAATTACCGAGCGATAGACTCGAGCCTTTAATTCCCAACAGAAACTTTTCATATCCACAAAAAGATCTGATCGCCCTATATGATGGGTATCCCTAGCGAATAGCCGTGGGTTCTTTTGTCATAGAGACATACATCATCATAAGTAACCATCACTTGAAATTTCGAAAAGTTGAAAATTTCTTTGACTATAATGACAATGCTGTCTGCCTGTACGCACGTCCAAGGTAGTGGCTATTATTGTACAATCGCCTCCACATTATATTGGTCAAGGTTGTATTCGATAGAGTAGAACTTAAAGAAAGTACTGTAATAATAATAATAATGTACTACAAGATTAATAATGTTTTAATAACGGGATTTATCGTAGGGACCACGGCATTATCCGCACCTTGGACGTGCCCATCTACATCACCCGGGTCAAGGGTCAGAACGTCTACTGCCTGGACCGGGAGTGTCGGCCCCGCATCCTCAACATTGACCCCACGGAGTTCCGCTTCAAGTTGGCTCTGATCCACCGCAAGTACGACGAGGTTCTACACATGGTGCGCACCGCCAAGCTGGTGGGCCAGTCCATCATCGCCTACCTGCAGAAGAAGGGCTATCCGGAGGTGAGGGGACTGGGTGGCAGGTTGCTTTCCCCTACCTGTGAGGCAATATCCCTGGCGTTCTTGTGGTGTCTCTGTAAGCGATATCGATATTAAAAACTGGCTTTATAGACGTCCATTTTTATTCCTTTGATGTGGTTGTGCTTCAGGTGGCGTTACACTTCGTGAAAGACGAGAAGACACGGTTTGCGCTGGCTCTTGAGTGCGGAAACATTGAGGTGAGAAGAAATAACCGAGAATTCTCCGGTTATCCCCAGAGATTGGTTTACTTGTCTACTGTTTGATGTACATTTTGATACCTAAAATGAAATGACTGGACCTTATGGGTCGAGATGTTCGGTTCTGACAAGATTTGAAATACATGGTGTGACTCACAAAAACCTGACAATAACTAGGCCACACTTGTAAACACATTGAAGAACTCTACAGTTTCTAATAAGAAGAAAGAATTTCAATGTGTATTCAACAAATTTCAGGATGACCAGACCACACTTGTCCAAACATTGTCGGTTTAAAACCAGAGCCAAAATAACACGACGCATCCCAGAAGCCCTACAAAGTAAACCTCTCCAAGACCGAATGGTAGCCCCGAGGTTTTTGTCTTCAGAATGTGAAATGTTTTCCCCTCCTCCTTTTGAAAGGTTGCTCTGGAAGCGGCCCGCGCCCTAGACGACAAGAACTGCTGGGAGAAGCTAGGGGAGACAGCCCTACTACAGGGCAACCACCAAGTGGTCGAGATGGCCTACCAGCGCACCAAGAACTTTGACAAGCTGTCCTTTCTCTATCTCATCACCGGTAATCTGGACAAGCTACGCAAGATGATGAAGATTTGTAAGTCTGTCACGAATGAGGAGGATGCAAGTTATAAGAGTGACATCTCGATTTTGTAAAATTTGTGGTAATGGTTTTTTTTTTTTTATTTTTTTTTTTAGCGGAGATTCGAAAGGACATCAGCGGTCAGTACCAGTGCGCCATGTACCTTGGCGATGTGCAGGAACGAGTCAAGATACTCAACGCATGCGGACAAAGTGAGACTCGGCAATCGATTCGATTCTTGTTTCCCTAATCCATCATTGACTCAAGTTGGCAAGAAATTATGGTCAGGCATACCAGTCACTATCACTTGTACACAAATAGCTGGTTCTCACTAGCCTTATTCCCCCCCATAAAAACAAATTTGGTGTTGGAAGGGTTAAGGCTCTGCTTACATGACAGGTTGATCCAATGCCAATACCCAGCGTTTTATATAACCCTCGGACAAACGATATCTATTTTATACCATCATAATATTGTGATATTTGACGACATTAAATTATATTTGTTGCAGAGGCTCTTGCTTACCTGACAGCAGCCACCCATGGGCTGACAGAAGCTGCTGAAGAACTCCGAGAAGGATTTGCTGAGGACGAGAAGGTAGATTTTTCAAAGATACAGAGAGCGAGTTGTTAAGATGTCATTATCCTACGCGAGGTTGCTAAGCCAGAAACTTTACTTGCTAAGCAGCAAACCCCTATGCGTAACTTGCTATAAAGTTGATGTCTAAAGTAGATCTTAGCTCGAAACTGTACTTGCTAAGCAGTAAACCTCTATTAGCTTAACTTGCTAAGTAGATGTCTGAAGTAGATCTTAAACCTTCACGGTTCTTTCGTTGATTGCTACCTTGATAAATATCTTGAGAATGATTGTTCGAATCGCCTATTTAGTAAATGTCCAAATTAGTGGTGAAACGGCGGGAATTATTCAGTGGCCTGATCCAGTCTTGTACAAATTAGTGGTGAAACGGCGGGAATTGTTCAGTGGCCTGATCCAGTCTTGTACTGTTCTCCAGATACCGGAGGTGAACCCCGGCGCCAAGCTCCTCCAGCCCCCGCCGCCCATCAAACAGTCGGAGGACAACTGGCCCCTGCTGACCATGTCCAAGGGGTTCTTCGAGGGCGCCATGTCCCGGGGCAAGGGGGGCGGCACCAACATGGCCGCCGACGAGGAGGAACTGGCCGCGGAGGAAGACGGCGGCTGGGGGGACGATGCCGAACTGGTGCTGGACGGTGAGTAGTCTTCGGCTCGATAGGCTCCCCCTGTAGTTATCGGCCGTATCGATCGTGGATAGAGGGCGCTGTCATATACAGGAGGAGTCAAGGTCTCGCCCCCGAGTGTGAAATTTATACCATAAAAAGTACTCATGCACATTTCTACAAGATTATTATTGAAAGGCTGTGAGGTAGTTGTTTAACTATGTGATCAGACTCGTAGTTTGAGCCCCTACAAATGATCCAAGACGCTAGTGTTCATCTTGGTGGTTTCTGGTTGATATATAGCGCCCTCTTTCGTCAGTGTATGGATTAGTGTACGGATTGTGTTCAACGGAGACCAGGGCCGCAGTGAAGTTACTGTCCGCAACAGAAGATTAAAACCGTGCAGGCAACGTTCATTTTGTAAAGTTCATGAATGAGGCATTTTGGGGAAAACCGAGCCTTTGAAAGGATAAGGTTTTGCTACGTATTTTCCCCCTGAACTTCGTACACGTGGCCCTTTGTCTTTGCGCTGGCAGGTGATGATGAGTTTCAAGGGGGAGATATCGGGATTGGATCCGGTGACGGTGAGGACGACGGAGGATGGGATGTCGGAGATGATGACCTGGAGCTACCCGCTGATCTGGTGAGTTTACACTCTCCAACCCGACCCCTTAGTGAAAGGGTTAATAAAACCCTGAAATATTATGATATTTTCAGCGAGAAGTAACCTAATAAATTTGTCCATTTCCTCGATGATATTTTAGGAGATCGGTGCCGGCGCCATAGCCGGGGAGGGTGAAGACGGCTTCTTCGTGCCTCCGGTCAAGGGCACGAACCAGACGCAGGTGTGGTGCAACAACTCCCAACTGCCCGTCGACCACATACTAGCTGGTTCGTTTGAAACTGCCACACGGGTAAGTTGAACGCTGCTTGGAGGCTAGACTAATGCTTGAGGCTAGACTAATGCTTGAGGCTAGACAGAGTCAATCCCTATCCTATTCTCCAGTTAAATTCCACTGTTTTAACTTCAAGCACCTGATACCTGTTGAGTCTACATGGTGGTATACCTGACTGACTCACAATCTCCATCCTACCCTCCTACACATCCTACCTTACCTACGAAAGAGTATTTTTGCAGAATAGGATCAATGCCCAATTTGTGTCTATTTGTCATTAGCTTCTTCACGAGCAGGTGGGCGTGGTTGACTTCACCCCGTACAAGACCCTGTTCATGCAGACGTTTGCCCGGGGTAGGGCTGCCTATGTGGGCCTCCCCGTCCTACCCCCACTACTTGGTTATCCGCACAGAAACTGGTAAGCACGATAGCGAAAAGAAGCCGTAGTTCCTTGTTTTGGACCAGTGATCTCTGCTCGTCCTTGGGGAGAATGCCAATGCCGCTTGTAGCTTTGTTAGCTGCGACATGAAGGTGCAAAATAATTTATTCACTAAAGCAAGTGATGGCTTAATTAAGGAATTGGCTAAGATGTTTTTTTAAATTATTATTATTATTTATACGACCAGAAAATGCAAAAATAATACAAACAATACAAATCATACATAAAAATACATCATGGTAACTCTTTCCAATTAACAGGAAATAAATGAAGGAAAATATGAGAAGAGGTGATAAAAAGCTGTCTCATGGAACAACACGAGAAAATTAATAAAAAGGCAGGCGTAGATAAGACAAAAGTGATAAAAATGTACTTAAACACTGTGACTCGAAAGCCTATCATTCTGTGATAATTCGACTTCAGACTCTGGTCTCTATGCATTATTGATATTGACCTCATCCTCACGTGTAAACCCCCTGCCTCAAACCGACAGGCGTGAAGCGGGTGCTCGCGGCGGCCAGGCCGCGGTCGGCCTCAAGCTGGGGAATCTCGTCCAGAGATTGCAGGGCGGCTACCAGCTGACTACGCAGGGGAAGTTCGGCGAAGCTACCGACCGCTTCCGCTCCATACTGCTCAGCATTCCTCTGCTGGTGGTGGACAACAAGCAGGAGATAGCAGAGGT
>JAVCKS010000023.1:36955-53273 GCA_032273685.1 Pteraster tesselatus | reverse complement strand
AAAAAACCAAGAAAAATAAACAAAGTTAATATAACAGTTTATTGTTACTGAACACCAAATATTGTTGTCATCTTGTGAAGGAACAACAAACGACAAGCAACATGAGGGTATTAATTAATAAATGCACTTTTACAGGTACATACATGTAGGCTTACTTTAAACACAAAAACAAACTAGTTAAGCCGCGTATATGTACGTCGTTGTACTGTATACGATATGCTCGTGTACAATGTGCACGTATAATTTGTGCGCATACAAAGTCAAGATGCCATCCATAATTTCGTGCGTGCACACACACACACCGTATTATTGCGATAATTTCGCAAATTGCTTCGCGGCTTAACTAACAAATTCCACAGATAAACACTTAATTGTAATTATTTTCTACCATACAAATATAACTTGTGATGTTAATATTCTTTATTATAAGTCAATAGTGCAAAGGCATAAAAAACCAAACCTATATCAAAGAATAAACAAAGTGACACTCCACAGGATTTCTCCAATTTACAAATATTTCCTGCGGAGTTCAAAGTAATCCAACAAATGCATTAATTTTTGTTTAATTATAATATAGTCTTTTTCATTGTGATTATATATATTTTTTTATTATTCAAAGCCCACAATGATGTTCTCCTTCATTGACAAGACAGAGGTAGCCATTTTCTATTTACATTCTAAGTAAGACTACACCTACAGTTGATTACAATACACGATACTAATTTAAAACACGAGAAGTCATTACAACAGCGTGTGCTTATCAAAATACAAGCAAATATCAATACACTACATGTAAATCTTTGCAACTAAGTGCTTACATGTATTATACAGCAAATTTCTAACATGTTTAACAGTTATGCATAAAGTTCCATAATGTTCTGTACAGTATTAATATCATAAATAATGACCTCCCAAAACTGTGCGATGACTACAAAACAAAATGAAAACGCATTGACATACACGGATAACAAACCTATTCACATACAGATACAAATCTCAAATCTTGGTCGTTAAACCCAGGCCACGAGGTAAGGTACTTATATACTGCAACCTCAGAATTATGCACAACACGAACGAAAAATTCAGATATAACAAATTAAACAATAAAAACCTCTAGTAATACAGCGCAAGTGCCTCTGCCACGCAGTGTTGACCTTCGAACTTTTAATGCAATAATGAGGTAGTGAATGATGTTGAAAAAGTTTCGTGACATTGTGACGTATTGTGTTGTCAGGAAGTTGGTAACATACAGACAGACAGACAGACAGACAGACAGACAAAAGCGAAAACATTACCTCCTATTGGAGGTAAATAAAAAGGAATGAATCTAGAAAAGATTTAAAGCATGTACCGTAACCATAGAAGAACACCTTATGGACAACACAAGAAGCTTGTTCCACTCTGTAGAGGGAGCCCTAATCACCGTAGGTTAAGTGGGATCTTTAGTGGAGTCTGTAAGAGACCCAAGGAGCTAGATCGTGGATGTCCGAGAAAATGTATTAGCTGACCAATGAAAGACTAATAACGGAACTTTTACCATAAGGCAAGAGCAGGTCAAAGCATGCACTAGGTGTAGTGGAACAGACTAGTGGAATGTACTTTGCATGATACAAATCACTTGAGTTTTGCTCTCATTTAGCGTAGGCCGTTTTGCATCATACACATTTTTTTCAGGTAACTGATCGCGAGAGGGTCATACTTCGATTAGGGTCAAATTTGTTTTAAGTTCTCAACTTTAAAACCTGGATATGACCAACCGTGACGGATATGATCAAGTTCAAGATTGTTATGTGACGAATTTGGCATTGTTTACATTTATTTGAATAATCATGGGATTATTTTTGTGGTGATTATGATATTTCAGGGCACGTTCTGCGGCAAAGAAAACAAAGAAAATATTTTATTGAAGAAAACGAAAAATATGATTACATACTAAGAATATTTGCCTAACTCACTACAACAAGAGCTTCAAATAATTACTCTTTATCTCATGCCTCATACTTGGAGATATAACAAACAATATTAATAAACATTTTTAAACTAAACAATAGTAGTAGAAATCTGGCTGTCATCCCCGTCAAAATGTGAGCTTTAAAATGTGACAGCTTCTCCCGAAGGTGATGTCTGGGCGGATGGGGGGGGGGGGGATCGTAATTTGTTGTACAAAGTAACGATTGGGACATGGGTTTCTTCACAGGTCAGCATAAAATATTTGTAAAAAATAAATGTAAATATTTTGGTTTATTTATTTTTTATTTTTTTATCATCCGAATAATGTTGATTATAATAAATCCACAAATTTGTTTTTTAACACAATGCATGATGGCGGCGCCAAAGATGCGGGACACAAATTTAGACACTTACCGAAGAATGACCCAGTATTTCTGGCAGTTTCGCTGGCGCAACATAAATTTGATGTAGATAATAATATCGCTTCTTCATCATCTCCTTTACTAGGTTCCCTTTAGCTTGCGAGCGACGATGTTTTATTACCAGAAACATAATATACAGCGTTGATTACAAATGACGTCACAAAATTACCCGGATGCATGTGAACAAACATTAGTTCAACTTGGCTGATCGCGTGTTTGAATGAAAGCTCAATATTCCAGGGGCTAAATTTAGGTATTCTCTAAACATACTAATTAGCGAGAACTCTAGAATGTTGAAGATTGAAATGAACAGGCAAAAAAACTGTTTTGATTGATAGGCAAGGTAAGATTTTTACAGTATACTTTGTTTTTTATGACAATTTGCCTGAATGAAATAAACAACTTGGGGGCGCCAGGTGGATAAATCTATTTTCGGAACAAGGGTATATGTGACATGATCAAGCGGAATGAGTCACATGTCGGCCCAGATCAAAAAAGATTTGTTCATGTAATGTTAAAGAGGGCATCTAAAGCTTTTAAAAACTGAAAACCCCATGTAGATTGGGTGTTTTGTTGTCAAGTTATATACATTTGTTGAAAAACCAGCAAAAAACACCAATCTGAGAAAACAGCATTAACGTTTGTTTAATAATATCACAATAGGTGTCACACTGCTTATACAATCATATTTTGGGTACTTTTTAACACATGTCTATCAAATTAAATTAGCACATGTGATAAATAATGATGGAAACTTTGAAAATATTTAATAATCTCAAAACTGCTAAAAAATACCCTCTGAACTATTTTGACCATATCTCACTTTGGGAATCCTCGACATACGACTCATTCCCCTTGATTGTGTCACATATTTGTGATCAAGGCTATTAAATCATTTTATAAACTGTTAGTGGAAGCAAAGAAATCATTCCAATAATTTGTTCCGAAACCTAGCCACCCATCTTTCTCCAGGAGATTGCCCCTCCCCTTCCCCGGATTGGCCTACATATTACTCATAACATTTGTATGAACCCCCTAACATTTGTTCTGCGTAATCTGCAAATCATCCTCGTGGGCTTCGCAAACCAGCAAATGCGAAAACTAAAATCAGATGAGCACTGCATGGTCCAACAGAATAACGGTCCCCAGGATAATTTTAGTATTTCCTGCAAAATTCTTAGTCACACTATACATGTAGTATATGTTGTACATGTAGAGCCTGTAGAATTGTCCATGCCATGTTGACAGTTTGAATGTCAATATTGCACAGTTGTGGTCATGATGACTTTTCAATAACAAGTCTTGTCTACTTTAAAGGTACAGTATTGTACATCTTTGGTTTATGATCTTTTTTTCCTCCGACAAACTATAGGTGACCCTTTAATCTCCCATCCGAAATATTTCTGTCAGAAATGCTATAATCTTTGATGAAATTGAATCTGCAGACAAATATCCTCGCAACAAATATGACCGTGCTCGGACTAACTGCTCGACAAAAACAGAAGTATACATTCCTTAAGTACGCTGGTTTTCTCAAAAACACAGAGTTTCATGAAAGTTAGGTAAATGACGTGTATTTTGAAAACTACTCGAAAATGATTGGAATAAATGCATTATTCCAAAAACCGATGTATCCATTGCATCTTAAGGTTTCTTAAGTTTCTGCAGGTATCATTATATTTCTCTAACATGGTCCTTCCTCCTGGTATAGATTAAATATATTTGTTATATTCTCAGAATCCGCACCTTTGCAAGAGGCGTGTTATAAGTTGAATTGAATTTAAACTAGAGCACGGATGTATACACATACCATTCAAAGTGCTGAGCCTCCCACAAATAAATAAACACACCATTTGGTATGGATATTAATTCCGCTTAAAGTATTTTTCATTCTGTCTTGATCTCAGATGGTGCCCAAATTCCTGTGACAAAACCTAACAATACTGGAATGTTATTCACTCGGACATGAGAGCTCAATCAGCATGTACATCTGATTACATTTAGATGCAATTTTCTGGTATTATTCAGAATCAACTGAATAGTCAATTCATTTATAAATTTGTTACACAAAGGTCCTTTTTTCCTAATGTGTTCTTTATAAATACGTTAGCACTATGCCACCGATAGCTTGATTGTATTACATGTACAATGTACCGGTATGTATACATGTTATAGAATGTGTGATAGGCCCATATACAATGTACATGTGAGCGTATTATCTTTGTGTATATACAATTTATAAAAAAACAAAATTATAAATGAATTATATGTGTACCCATACTTTCGCTGTCTCAATTTCAACATTTTGTATACCATTATCAATTTATTTCTGAAGGTCATATTGAACTGAAATCAGACATTCTGTAACAGCCGAAACCTATTACCACGTACACAAATGTTCTTTCTGACGCAAGCATCTAGAATTGTAATAATCAACGGGACAATTTTCATGATTTTTGTGCGTGTTTATGCTAAATCCTCCTACGCTGGAAACACGAGCACCCAGTGACCACTCTATTACCTCCTTACAAATATTATCTGAATGAAGATCTTATAAATTGGTCTCGAGCCCACAGAAGATCATTCCAGAATTACATGTATATTCCAAGAAGATCAACCCATCCATGAGATTTTGCATCAACATGTAGACAGCCAAACAGAAAAGCCAAGATCGAACAGTAAGATCGAACAGCAAGATGAAACAAACAGACAAACAAACACACCAGGATGAAAACAAAGTGAAAGCCATTTGGTAAATAGAGGGGATGTCTATCTAAATGCGCATGACAGAAAGTACCTTTAATTGTTAAATTATTGAACATCTTATTGGGCCAACAACTTAAACTGGAAATCTTATTTTTGTTTGTTATGAAACTGAACCGTTTTTTGTAAGAACAAATGCAAAAACAACACACATGATTACCTATTGGGTTTTATTCCTGTTGCAATCAGAAGTGGGGAGTCAGTTATCTATCAAACTTAAACCGACACATCGGCATACAATAAAACCCCTAAAAAGTCTTACTGATCGAATTTGTACAAATTGACTACATCCATTATAACACTAAATAGAAGTGAGGTAGCTAGATTAATTTTATAAAATAAAAACAGAAAAACAAGGCCTGAAATACACAGTTAAAGATAATATACGCAACTTCTTGTAAATTCAAAACCGTGTTTAAAAAAAACCCAAACAAAAACACTTAAACAAAAACAAAATGTACAAATAACGTTAGCCTGATGTAAATATAGCCTAACTCATTTTTAGAAAGATTTTACTATATATCGCCACCAGAAATGTTAACGTTTTTTCTATCATTCTATCATTTCCATGAATCCTACACAGTTTACAATGCAAAGTAAAATTCAATTCAGACTAAAATACAGACTCTCTAGAACACTCTGCCATTGTTTTCAAATCGTAACATTTTGTTTTTGACCTGCCTCCGATTATTAAATTAAGGCTGTGCGTATGCGCGCTAAGATCAAAACATCGTATGTAAAGATAGCCGAGCTGTACATTTTTTATAGCTGTTTGTCCCTGGCGAGTAGATACATTTTTTTTCCCAGTCAGTTTTCAGTTATAATCAGTCATCTCGGACAGTGAATGAAATTAACGAACATAACTATTTAAAAAAAATTTATATTTATTTTAAAAATAAATACAATGTGATTTTGGTGAGTCACTGCCAATCATAAGATTGTATATATTCAAAAGTGAATGCCCACACAATTCCTGCCCATCTTGGCAGAGCTCCCAAGACTGAAAGAACACGCAGACGAAAACTACTGGTCTACATTTATTGGCCTGAAAGCTACACTAAATACTGTATAGTGATTTTGCCTACCTGAGGTTGTTAATGCACATTTTTTAAGAATATAAATAAAGTACATTATCGAAGGGATTTTTTTGTTGACGTTCTATAACATTTTAAAAAGGAAGCGTATAAAAGAGATTCCTAACGCCAAGTTTTTAATAATTCTTCTTCAATCTTCTAAAGATGAGTTAGGCTTTTTTTGTTTGTCCTGGGGCCAACAATATGAAATGCTGCATAAACAGTATCAAAATCGTTTGAATAATACTTACGTGTAGACATTTATTACAGGTAAGTTACAAAACTTAAACAATGCCATTCATTTTCATAAAACATATAAAGGTTCTTTGTACCCCGATAGAATGTTTGTTTTTGTGATTTTAGTGGTTTTGCTCACAATATGAGGTCCTGATATTTTTATTTTATTTACTTAATTCATACCTGCAACATAGTGGACCAAACATACCATCCAACGCAACATTAGTCACACTATCAGAAGTGCCATCTAAGCTTGGGCAATGTCACACTAATATAAAATACTATGAAGTACAGGTACAGTTGAACTTTGTTACTACGAACCCCGTTTATAACAGTTACTCTCAAATTTGTGCGATGCAATATTTAATCTGCCAGGATTGTTTACAACGTACACTTCGCTACAACGTTCACATTTTTATTGGAAAATGCCATACTGGCCTTCGTGACATCGTCCAGCAGGAAACATGCATAGCACGTACTTTACTGTCTGAATGGAAACTTCCGGTCAAATCTTCCCCAGTCGCTGATTAAGCTGCACGACAAACATTTTACATCTTTGTATTCACAAGTACTGCATGCTTGGTAAAGCAAGAACATGTCTGCAAAATGTAAGGCAGAAACCGTGTCCAATTTATCGTAAAGGCGTTACATAAACAAAACGAGCTCAAGATTATGCTTTGGCGAATTCGGCGATCTCAATAATGACTTTCATCTTTTACCGTACTGATTCTTAAGGTTCCTGGCTGTACGCGGTACCCAAGTCCGACTGTACTCGTTTTCATTTGATGATGATATCATGAACTTTGTAAAAATACATCGCAGTTTTTATCGCCTGCTGAAAGTTAGTGTGCTAACTGCGAAACTCACTATTGAAATTTCTTCTCATTGATTTATTTGTTTTTTTTCCAGAAATATAACGTGACCCGCTCTGTAAAAAAATGGTATTAAGGGATGGTATGCTATTTTTATGTGGAGGTGAAACAAAATTCACAACTTGATTTTTAGGGAATTGATTTTTAGAGATATATTATAT
Organism: Pteraster tesselatus; assembly: GCA_032273685.1. Taxonomy (NCBI): domain Eukaryota; kingdom Metazoa; phylum Echinodermata; class Asteroidea; order Velatida; family Pterasteridae; genus Pteraster; species Pteraster tesselatus. The sequence continues at coordinate 45,795 of JAVCKS010000023.1, read as the reverse complement.
CAGTACAGTCAATTTATTTTACAGAAATATTATTGTTGATGAGTAAATATGTGTCCCTTGTGCTCGTCTTCTGTGGGACGAAAACACCGTCAAAGTTACGATCTTAAGTGGAATATTTAGAAAGATAGCTCAGAAGGAACATAACTGTTACTATGGCAATTTAAGAGAGTTTTAGCTCATTTCTTTTGAAGGGCTGTATTTCTGAAAGCATGTCCGTTCATTTGTACAATATGAGTATGCAAAAATCAGTATATCTCCAAAATGCCACAGGGTTCAAACCTACACCAAATTAAAGCTTATATTGTAGGTAACCAATTCTGCTATGTACCTAACTCAATAAATTTTTTTATTTTGTCCCATAATTCCCATTTTTGTGGAGCCGGTCACATTTGTTTTTATAACTATCTTTATTTTTCATTGAGTAAGCATGACAATAGTTTGCAGGCAATGACGTGTGCTGTCAAGTAAACTCGACTACAGTCTTGGGATAAATTGTGCTGTCGACTATACTCACTCACGACTTCTAGTGAAAGAGATAAAACGGCCAACGCACAAAAACTACACAAACTTACACATGATAGGGAAACACATCACTCCTTGCTAAACGGTCTTTTCGACGTAAAATGACAATGACTTGCAGGTTTTGTGTTGAGTGCAGGTTTACATACCGTGGTGTTTAGAGAATAAATGATTCAAGTGATTACAGTACATGATTTTGTGACTTGTATACATTTTATGAAATAATGTTGGTAAAAACCTCTAAACAATATATTACCCAAGCTTAGGACCAACAGTCTTAAAGAAGCAGCATATACACACTAAAGTAATACTACATGAAGAAACCTGAATTAATCATTAATATTCAAATATAATGTACACGTACCATCCCTGATATCTTAATTGTAATATTCAAAATGAGGTTAATTTCATTGGACACACAAATTTTGGCCTTTTCATGTTCGATTAAACAAATAAAAATGGGAAAATTACCCCAAATCCCACATACACCTGTAGAAAAACAAAAACAGAGTATCAAGGTAAAATACATTTAACAATTTATTTTGAAATAAAACAAGTTCGAGCTGGTGTCACTCTACTGTCCAACCCTTTCAATCCGTTAATTTAAATTAATATTTTGAAAAAAGAAATTCTTTTGGAAATTATGAATGTACAAAATACCTGAAATTTGTTTGAAATTGCATTATGTAAATATTAATATCTAGATACATGTGCGACCTGACGAAGATTTCCCCAAGGATTCCAGTAAAAATTCAGTTCAGAATATGAATAGGGAATAATATTACCTGAAAAGTTGTATCTTTGGTGGTAAATTCATTCACATATTATTTTTAGTTTTCCCCCCTTTTTAAGGTGCACAAATTATTTTGACCCTAAGTTCAGCACCATGAATTTGATAAATTATATGATCACTGCAATAGTTCCATACATAAACTTTATCAGTAAAAAAAATAAATAATAACCCGTTCACATTTCTGTGTGGACACTAATTCATTTGTACATTGCCCTGATATAAATGCACAATCGGTCAGCAACTTTTCCTCAGCATGTAAATAGACTGTACAACATTGTTATTATTTGTGGGGGCAAGGTTCACGGATTTGTGTCCATTTCATTGGCTAATGGATGTCAAGTTGGCATCTCTTCATCACCAAGTTGCCATGGTGAATTGGGTACATAGTACTGTTACCATATTGATAAGATGATAAATAACTCACCCATTACTTTTTTTTTCTTTTCTTTAGCAATTCGGCGGTTTTGCTTGCTGCATTTTGGCCAATGACCAATGGACAAAGATATACAGATTTTTAAGTAATGTTTGAAGGAAGATACATGTACTATGTTTCTATGAGGACGTCCAACCTTAATTATCCCCAGTAAATGAAATTGCAATTAAAATTTGATACCAGGCTTTGCTAAAAAAATTTGGGGAAAATAAACATATGACTTGGGTAGCACACAATGTTTAGCCCATCAATGACAGTTACGATCAAAACTACTTTTACGGAACTCTATTGAAAACCTAATTGTGTTGGTGCAAAACGTATCAACATTTTATAAAGGGTGTGGAATGAAGGTTAATCCAAATATAAATTTAGGAATAATTTCCTCACATGTACACTTCACCGGACTAAATCCCGAAAGCATTTCTTAAAATAACAAAAAGTATTTACACCAAGGCCACTTTACATTAAAAACCATTTTCCACCAATGTTTACGCTCCATTGCCATTCATACGGAGGAAAATGGTTTTCAGCATACAACTGTTGAAAAAAAATTCGAAACATTGATAATCTGTGACATAAAATGCACCAATACTGACCATGGTCACTCGTCATTAAATGTTACTACAGGATATATAAGTTACTAATCTCTAGAGAAAGAAAAATTACTCTCTAAACTACATAGCTATTTTATTCGTTAGCCAATGCCTGGATTACCTGTGTAATAGAAGCGCACGGTTTTATACATTTAAATATAATTTATAGACTTTTCCACCAGGAAGTGTAATTGATACATATACACATGCACGCACGCGCACACGCACGCAAGCGCACACGCACGCAAGCGCACACGCACGCAAGCGCACACGCACGCAAGTGCACAAATGTGACCTGGCACCATGAAACAAGAGTATTAAGTCACGCATTGAGAAATTTCAGATGTTGGTATTTTTCAATTCAGTAGAAATACACCTTTCAAGTGGTAAGTAAGTAGTAACACTTAGAGGTTTGACCAACATGTATGCACAACAGAGCGTGTGAAAGACTGGGTCCATGGTGTCCTACACAGATTTGTCCAGAAAATTGTCCGAGTACATTTTTCTGAATGTACATAAGCTGTGTTCAAAATATTGTTGTTTTATTGTAAAGCCGAATGGTCCAACGTTTAATGTACAAGTATGCATCATAATATTCTCGTAGTCATATTACGAGTGTTTGCATTTTTGCTGTCTGTCCACGAAGGAAATGAGGTATCCTGGGTCTCTGCAAATGTATGTGAACCGTTTCATAATTTGCAATGAATGCAGAAATGTAGGTAAACCCTTTGTCTATCCAGTATTGTACACCGTGATGCATGCACGATTGCACATCATCAAGGAAAACTCAGGGCCAAGATTGACGGCCATCAAATGCAACTGCACTTGCATGAGATGTGTCGGGAAATTTCTTGTTTGCCCAACAGTCCCCAAAGGTGTATAAAACCAAAGGGAGCTAGGGTAAAAAAGTACAAACAAGAAACAATAAAAAGACCATGTGATATCTCACAAAATTGTTCACCGTAATCGCGGGCGTGCGGGCGGGCGTGCGGGCGTGCGTGCGTGCGTGCGTGCCTCTGGCGCACATACATATATGTATATACATTTATTAAACATATATGTATATGTACATGTATAGACATCTTTTTTGTTTACAAAAAAGTAGAATAATTACCTGAAATTATTTTTAGTCATTGTTTTTTTTTTTTTTTTTTTTCCCAATGTTTCTCCACCATTATTATATATTCTTATTACCACGTAAACTCTTTACAACTGACAATACATACAAGACATCAAACTTGAGTGTTTATGGCAGCTTAGTTAAATATTTCAATCTCCCTGAGTTAAGCCTTCTAGTTCAATAATTATAAAGATTTTTGTAAAACCTACCACAAACAAAATTTAAACCAATAAAAACAGAGCAGTCCTATATCCAATAACAAATTAATAATACTCGGGGGGTTGGGGGGGGGGGGGGGTACAATATGTCCCGTGTAATTTTTGGGTGGCACTTATCACCTAAAACGAACAATTCAGCTAGGGCACATTGTAATTACCGCAAGTGCTGACTGCGAGTGATGTGACAAGTGAACTCAATCTTATCACGGCATACATACCCGCAAATGCTGCACTGAAACGGATGCCTGGTGCCATGACAACTCATATGCAGTGTAAAGATGACGTGATCGGCAAAGAACGTCTCGCAGTGGGGGCACTTGAGGAGATTTCCGGGCACTGAGGCAGGATCCACTTGGTCAGTCTGAGATTGACCGTCCAACTTACCTGAGGATACGGGCGCTAACGCATCGGTTTGAGTTGACCGTGTCGATTGGCCAAGACTAAGTAGACTACCCTGTGATTGGTCCACCGTGACCGATAAGCTCCGATGTAGATGGTTTCTCTCGTCAGCTTGATCATCCGCCGGTTGACTGGCCGGCGACACCGAACTGTTACTGACCGGTTCGATGTCCCCGTACACGTCCCTGTGACAGCCCACCGACAGATCCATGCCGTTCACACCGCCCGTCTTGATTGCATAAGGTACAACATCCTCCGTCTTCAAGCTGTACGCCTGGGTGACGTGGCAAAATTGCCGATTCTGAGGTTCATCATTGCCCCCGGATCCTCGGACATAATCGGAAATCTCGGGTCTGGTGTCGGCCCACGAGTTATTCATGTCCTCGCCGTTCGGTGACATAAGGTAGTTACGTTTGGGGACGGGGGTGCGCTTGCGTTTGCGTGCACCTCCCTCCTTCTTGCGCCTGTAGATGGGGAATCCAGCCCCTGCCCATTGCAGGGGCGTTATGACGGAGATCTCGCTGAGAGGATGCTGGGGCGAGGTACTGCGAATGCTCGATGTCATACTATTGGTCATGCTACTTACAAAGTTGCTACCGTGAGGCATACCCAACACAGACGAGGCGGACGAAACTGCATTAGACAGCATCGTGATAGTGCTCTGGGTGGTACTAGCCATTATCTCTTGAATGTTGGAATTGGATAAGGCAACGGGGCTCGAGTAATCCACGACATCTCCGGATTTAGGCCGGTCGGTCGGTTCGGATTCTCTGAGTGGTGTGTGTTTCTCTAACACGGGTGGCTCCGGGGACTGCGGTGGGATAGACCCCTCGCCGCTGTACCGATTCATATCGCCTGCTTTCACCAACGACAATGGACCACTACCGAATCTGGACAGCTCGTGGGTGTCGTTGCTCGCCGATGAATCGTGGTCGTCGGGCGACAGCGAGTGCCTTCTCATTCCGGAGTTTTCGTGATGGGCCGAGTGGTTGGAGTTGGTCAACTCCGACTGCATGAGGTAGCGCGTAGTCTCTTCTGAGGAAGGGAAGATTTTACCGTGGGGTTGCAGCGGGGGGCTATCCTGATCCAGAGGAGGCTGGTTGGATGAAGATATTGGTGGATAATTCATGTCCAGATTGTCAATGGAGTTTGAATTGTGACGTTTGCGTCTGTGGGCCTGTAGGTTACACTTGTACGGGGTCTGATAATGGCAGGATTCACACTTAAACTGTTTGCTGGTACCCGTATGTACGATGAGATGGCGCATGAGACTGCTTCGGAAGGCACTGCTAAAGCCGCACACCAAGCACTTATAGGGCTTCTTACCGGTATGAACGTTCATGTGCTCATTGAGGTGCGTTTTGGTCGGCGATATATGAGTACAGAGTTTACACTGGAACACTTTGCCCTGATCGGGAAAACTGGGAAGGCCAGAGGGCATCAGGGCCTGTTCTACGGCGGTGGAGAACGGGAGACTAGTAGGGGTGTGGTTCTCGGGGAGTGGCATCCGGGTCGGCAGAGGAGGTAGGTGCTGTTCCACGTGCCTCTCGGCGACGTGGTTGTTGTACAGGGGGAGGTGTTCCGTCCAGGGTTGGCCACTGTTCATATCAGTCCTTTGGTGGCTGTGTACGGCCAGGTGCTGAATGAGAGTGTTATGCAGCGAGCAGCTAAAGTTGCACTCCCGACATTTGTACGGCCGAGAACCACTGTGAATGTTCATGTGCTCATCCAGAGCCCCCTGAGATGACAGTAGTACAGTGCAGAGCTTGCATTGGTAGCCAGTCTTGTGCCCCCCGGCCTCGCTGTTGGTCTCTCTGGAGTCTTCTTCCTCCTCCCGTTCGTCAGCACCCTCCTCCTCCTCCTCCTCGTACTCTAATTCCTCGTCCTTGTGTTTCCTTTCTCTGTCTTCTTCGTCTTCTTCCTCGTCCCGATGGTGCTCCTGCTTGATGGCCGTGTTGCCCAGGGTGCTGCGAAGGTCCAGGTCAATGTCCAGATCTCCTTCTTCACTACCCGGTAGACTATCGCTAGCTACATCCGCTTCTGTAACCTCATCCATGAAAGATCATGTTCGCTCCCCGGCCTCTCTCACCAACAAAACTCTGAAAGAAAAAAGTTTGGGCTAAGTGGTAACTTTGTGTTTTTTTGCATTCTGAAAGGAAACCAAACAAACAAATCCTTCCTTTTTTTACATAATAGATTTCTCAAGAGCTGTTTTTGTGTGTGAGATGTATGTTTAAACGTAATAACATGGATGCTAAAACAAATTTGCATGCTCCTTTAGTAGGAACCTTGGATGATACAGGGCAAGATAACCGCATGTAATCTGGATTTTCTTCCCAAATCTACGCCGCTATTCGCTAGCATCGAGACAAATAAAACATTATAAAGGGCAATTATACACTGAATACCCGATTAAATAAAACGTATAGTGCACATACATGTACATGTACACATGAATAATAAACAAAATAGCCGCACTGAAAAAGTTACAAACAGCACTTTGTAGACTAGTAAAATTTTATTACAATGTGCATGTACACATGCACATTTTATTTACCATTACCAAACATCACGAATATACCTGTACATTTGCTGATGGTAACTTATTCCATTTCAACAGGATGGTACGAGTAACTTAACATAATCCTGCCATGTACAGTAGACTACAACATGTAGTAATATAAATGTGTATTTTGTTACAACAGGACAAATTACAATTTGACACTTTCCACGCGTGGTCGCGCATGGTCGCGCATGGTCGCGCGTGGCCACAGAATCAGGTTCAGTGTTGTAAATAATGTCTTTTTCCCAGTTACAAACAAGATCATTTTATCAACGAAATACGTACACGTGCACCAGTACTCTTCTATGGAGGATTATAAGCTCTTGTTCAACATTTTGTTCTGTTACAGTTTGTCTTTAGGGCAGGATTGTAACGGAGATTTTTAAAGAGTTTTTGATACCCCATTGCAAGGAGAGAAAGATAAAAAAACAACAACAGTTGGCTATTTTTAATGTCCAAATCCCAGCTCTGAAAAGGGAGATTACGTACAAAAATGTATATATATATGCAACACAATTCAAAGTCTCACTAATATTTAAACACCGGATTTCGAAGAGTGTACAGATTTTTTTCCTCTTCCTCTCTCTGCAATGGGGGATTACTTACATAAGGGCATTTCCAAGCCAAAGTGGACATGACTCAAACAAATTATAATTGCTTCTAAATATCTTTTTTTCACTTTCATATTATTCCAAACACAGGCAAGGTTTAAGTTGGAGGGCTTTGTTACAAAATAACTTTTTTCAAAGTTGGCATAATTTTGTTTTGAACATGAGCTGTTTTCCTAAATTTGATACATTTTATTGGAAAAAAGTATGGTCTACAAGTAATATCTACCACGTTTAAAAAAACACCCCTTCCTTTTTATTTGTATTGTCTACTTTCAGTTAGATACAGCATCAGTTACCAAAAGATGCATTTTATTATTTTCAAAATGTTTGCAATGTATGTAAGTGATACCTCTTATTGTTTATCTTCTACTAGTAGTGTATTGAGTGTAAATAAGAAGAAATTGAATAAAACACTAGCTGCGGTATAAGTTAGCATGAGTTACCGTAGCATGGGTTACCGATGAAGGGTACATGGTACATGTAGCATGAGTTACCATAGTCCACTTCAAGGTAATATAGACAAGGCAGTTAGTGCACACACGTGTCACTCGGCTACTATAGAGGGCTCTCTCCTACATGACAGATGAGTAATGTCAGAGGCATCATGCACAAAGCACATGTTTACACTTGACCTTGACCGTGCTAGAACTCAAACAAAATAATTTGGCATTATAAATTCTAATGCACATACACACATGTGTATAAATCTCGAAGTCAGAATCTGCACACGTACTTGACTCAAATGTTCATTAACTCTAATTTTCATGGCTTTTCGTTTCCAATCTCATGCAATTCCTCATGCAAGCGTCAGTCAGATCAATGTTGGTAGGATCGTTTCTTGCCCTCTTTTTACAGGCAGCCTTGTTGCGTGCGCTGAATGGGTTTCCTCTCCCTTCATGAACCCCATATTCGTAGGCATCTAGGTTTTTTTCTAACCGTTTCAAGTACAAAATTTGTATTTTAACATGCTGGCTGCCCGGCCGGCCACCTATGGTATGTAGAGGTTTCAAAGCCTGTGTCGATGGTACTTAGAATCTCTATTACTGGAGGACGCTTTTCGCATGGTAAAGTCATTCAGACTGTAAAATTAAATTCCCTACAAAAATGTCATCAGCTGTGAAAAATATGTCTTGGTTTATTATCATTTAATTACTTCTGTTGAGTAAAAGTTATATTTTAGATGTCTTATAATGATATCTCTTCAGCGTCCTATAATGATTTCATTTTGGCGTCGTATGACAGATTTTTGGCATTATGTAATGACGTCTTATTGGCGTCGTTTAACTAACATTTTTTAGAGTCGAATAATGAAATCTCTTTAGCGCAATATAATTACGTCTTTTTGACGTTGTATAATGACATTTTAGTTTTGTATATACGACCGAAATATGACGGTCATAAGACATCTTTGAATGACATATTTAAGAACGACATATTTGAGAACTTTAAAGACACCGTGTGCCTACTGGGAAGTCACATTATATGAATGACGTAGATTGTTTCGATAATCTCGTAAACAAATAAATCCCTTAGAAAAACAAAAAATGAAATTGAACTCTTTCTATTCTATCGCAATCTTTTTGTTGTCCGT
>JAVCKS010000022.1:132825-147970 GCA_032273685.1 Pteraster tesselatus | reverse complement strand
ACGGTGCCCAACGTATATCAAAATAAAGCTGGTGTCGCACTCTTTCTAGCCAAATATATAACTGAAATAAAGTTTCCAGTGACATGAGACTCATTTTTGCAGAGCTGGTCACAAATGATATGCAGCATGAACAAATTCATCCACAGGTTGTTTGCAGAGAATTGAAAATGAATGATTAGTGATGGCTAAAGATGAACCCTTAGACAAACCAACAACTAGACCGATGTGCTGGTACTAAGCTTACCTGGCTGGGCCGTCTGTGTCCCCATCCCCAAGGCCTCCACACAGCAGGCAGGTCCTTACGTCCCTGTAGGCATTATCCGGTCTCAAGGACGTACCCAGCTTCTTCATTAACTATTAATGTAGACAAACAAACCAGCCAGAGGACAAACCAATTAAATAGAACAAAGTAGACAAGAGAAATGCAAACAAAAGTGTAGAAAAAAATGTTAAAAACAGTAGAAAACCAAGAAAAACAAAGTAGGGGAAAAAAGTTGCGAAAAAAAAAAAAAAAAAAAAAATTTGCGAAAACAGTTGGAAAAGGTAGGAAAAGTAGAAAAAGGTGGAGAAGGTAAAAAAATGTTTAAAAAAACAAAGTAGCCACTATGTTGAAAGTAACCTGTGGTAGGCATAAAAGAGCCAATATGTGAATCAGGTTTTGGGTCCCTGCCTAGTTTATTCCTAGTTTCTGTCGCTTTCTACCAACCTCTAAAACCATAACTTTTGTCTGCGACACAGACGGAAGGAGTTGTCAATAAAAACTACATCACTACCTTCTCTCGAAAGATGAATAAATACAAAAAGCTGGGGTTGACAATAAAAACAACTCATCGTACTGCTTGCTGCCTTACCTCGTCAATATCCTGTTCACTAGGAGGCCTGTACTTCTTGTGAGTTACCACGGAAACACACCACTTCTTCCAGCGAAGGTTCTTCCATTTTTTAGCCGCTGGTTGCTGTAAGAGTGAAAAAAGATAAACCCGGTTGAGAACAATGAGCAGACAGGGTTGAAAGGGCCGTGAGCAGACAGGGTTAAAAAAGGGCCGTGAGCAGACAGGGTTGAAAGGGCCGTGAGCAGACAGGGTTGAAAAGGCCGTGAGCAGAGAGGGTTAATAAAGGGCCGTGAGCAGAGAGGGTTGAAAGGGCCGTGAGCAGAGAGGGTTGAAAGGGCCGTGAGCAGACAGGGTTGAAAGGGCCGTAAGCAGACAGGGTTGAAAAGGGCCGTGAGCAGACAGGGTTGAAAGGGCCGTGAGCAGACAGGGTTGAAAGGGCTGTGAGCAGACAGGGTTGAAAGGGCTGTGAGCAGACAGTGTTGAAAGGGCTGTAAGCAGACAGGGTTGAAAGGGCTGTAAGCAGACAGGGTTGAAAGGGCTGTAAGCAAACAGGGTAGAAAGGGCTGTGAGCAGACAGGGTTGAAATGGTCATCTAGGAGATGTCCTGGCTGAAGAGAGCTAAGCCAATTTTATGATTTATTTAGGGGCCATCGAAAGCTGTAAATATCTGTACTGTCACACATAGGGCCATAACGACCCAGCAACTAGAAGTCAATATAGGTTCCTAATGACCCAGCAACTAGAAGTCAATATAGGTTCCTAATGACCCAGCAACTAGAAGTCAAAATAGGTTTCTAATGACCCAGCAACTAGAAGTCAAAATAGGTTCCTAATGACCCAGCAACTAGATGTCAAAATAGGTTCCTAATGACCCAGCAACTAGAAGTCAAAATAGGTTCCTAATGACCCAGCAACTAGAAGTCAAAATAGGTTCCTAATGACCCAGCAACTAGAAGCCAAAATAGGTTCCTAATGACCCAGCAACTAGACGTCAAAATAGGTTCCTAATGACCCAGCAACTAGAAGCCAAAATAGGTTCCTAATGACCCAGCAACTAGAAGCCAAAATAGGTTCCTAATGACCCAGCAACTAGAAGCCAGAATAGGTTCCTAATGACCCAGCAACTAGAAGCCAAAATAGGTTCCTAATGACCCAGCAACAAGAAGTCAAAATAGGTTCCGAATGACCCAGCAACTAGAAGTCAAAATAGGTTCCTAATGACCCAGCAACTAGAAGTCAAAATAGATTCTCAATATCCCAGCAACCAGAAGTCCAAGAAAGTCTCAATGACCTAGCAACCGGAAGTCCAAGGACACTCACCAATGATGGGTCATCAGCCATTGTTGCCTTCCGCCTGATAACTAACTTGCTCGTCTTTCCACTAGCGGCATCCGCATCGCCGACTTTAACCTCCAATCTGACACTGACTGGAGGCGTTGGAGACGGCTGCGGCACTGCCGGCACTGCTACTTGGGACGGCGATTTAGCTGTAGTCTTGCTATCCACAGTCTTGCTATCCACAGTCTTACTATCCAGAGACTTGCTATCCACAGTCTTGGTCTCCACAGACTTGGTGGTGTCCACAGACTTGGTATCCACAGACTTGGTATCCACAATCTTGGCGTCCACATTCTTGGCGTCCACAATCTTGGCATCAACAGTCCTGGAGTCCACAATCTTAGTGTCTACAATCTTAGTGTCCAAAGTTTTAGTGTCCACAGCCGCCTTAACAGTCGACGTGACTGGCGTCAAAGCCAGGGAGATGGACACTACAGAGGAGGGCGTCTTCAGAGCAGGACTGGGCGGCTCCGAGCTGAGATGATTGACGACAGTGCCAGCCGGCTCCAGGCTGGCCATGGGCTGCAGCTGGGAGCGCTGCGAGATGCTGAACTGCATGTAGCAGTCGCTGCTGCAGAACGTGAACTTGGGGTCGGCCGGGTTGCCCGTGTACTTCTGCACGCCCTCGCCCAGGATGACGTGCTCGCACAGTTTACAGAAGTGCTGCTTGCCCGCGGGCTGCTGGTGGTGGTGGTGGGCTATGTCGGCCGCGCTGCTCGCCGTGCTCTGGGGACGATCGGATATACTGGAATCTGTTTCAGAGGCAAAGTGGACACATTTGATAGAATCAAGTTAACGTCAGGTATCTTGCTTACAACTAAACTATTTACACCTAAAACGTTTCCATATAAGAGCAAAGAAAAAAAAGGATTGTGATGCCTCAGCGACCGACCGTAATATTCGAAAAAATTCAGGGTTTTTGGTTTTTTTTTTAAAGTCATTGCTTTAGCATAAAACGTTGATAGGAGTTGTGCTTTTCTTCCCTATATTGACTTATCCCTTGGTTTTTCAGGATACAACAGATTGATTTAAACACAGGGACAACACGGTTTATTATTATACTCTGGCATATAAAAGGCATTTGACAGATAATTAAAAAAATATTTAAAAAAACCAAAAGACCGACCCCACATCCCGATTTTTCCACTTGAGGGGAACACAACTCTTTTTTTTTCTTGGCCTAACTCCCCGATAAGATTTCTTAATGGCTGTTTCTCATTGTTTACAGCCATTGTCTAGTGCGTCAATGTCATAGTCAACATCGGACTCCAAAACACTATTTTTACGATCGTAAATCCCTTCCCATCTAAATAGCAACTAATAAGCAACGGAAATCAAACCAATCTGACCAGTAGAGGGCCTCGCTTCTCGGTGGCTCCTGGCCATCAGCTCCCGGCTGCCGACGTGGTAGGACTGTGGCTCGGCTATGCACAGCAGACCGCACAGAGATTTGACGACACTCTTCATGTTCCCAGCGGCGGAGTCGGCCAGCGTCAGCGTGACGTTGACCCCATCGCCAGAGGGCGCCAACCGGGCACCGTCCGGCCCCGTCAGTGATCTCGCTGTCAAATTATAGAAGGGAAACACCGGTTGCATTAACTCATTCCAATAACAACTTATCCTAACCCTTTCCTTACCAAATTGTTTTCAGAAAAAGGCTAGCGAGAACCAGCTAATTGTGTACAATGCAAGCAACTTTGACCAGTATCCATGCCAATTCTTTCTGTCGAGTAAACTCGCCAATGGTAAAGAAAGGGTTAAAGAGGGAGTAAAATGAAAATCAACATTATGACTTCTCAGACATTCTTGATAGCCTATGCATCCCCCATAACAAAAAACCTATTTTTTTAAATATTTCATAATTTTTATAAGTGAAAAAACCACAATCTTTATGACATCCAAAAACCATGATTCTGAAAAAAAAACATTTCCACTCACTACACGAACTACATGTTACTATGAGTGCAGTGCAAGTGTTGTACAACTGTATGCATACGGTATATGTGCAGTAAATGCATATTTACAGTGCACTCATAGTAACATGCATTATCACAGTGGGCCTTGTGGCTTATCAGGCCGCCGATTATAACTCTTGTTTCTGTAGCATGATAGGATGCTACTCCAACGCAGGTTGACCTCTGACATGCTAGATTCACCCCAAACAAATACCCATCTATACACCCGAGCAGAGAGAGAGAGAGAGGTACTCGATGGTAAAGTATCTTGCCCAAGAACACAACACCGGACTCCTAGAAGGAAGGTCTAATGCACAAACCTTGGACTACCTCGACCTTTACGAATGACCCGTGACACTGACCTTTCCTAGGGGTCGGGCGGATGATCGGGAACGTGGGCGATATGGACCGCTCCATGCACATGGCGATGGCAGACTCCGTGATGAGTTTGAGCCCATGCATCCGGTACTGCCCACCGACGCTCTGCTCCTGGTCGCATTCTGGGGAGGAGGACGGGACGATGCCCTCGGGGTGGTCCCGCCCACCGGGAGGGGGCGTCGGCAGCGAGGGCAGCAGCTCTAGGTTGGGGAAGGCGTGGTTCATGGTTCGGGTGATGGTGCGTTGATGGGACTGCATCTCTTGTATGATCTCATCGCCCGTCAGGACTCTCACACCTGAACCTTTGATATTGTGAGGGGAAAAAAACAAAACATCTCTCTGTGCATAAGGTCAGGACTTTGGGAGTACACCGCGTTTTTAGGATATTGTTAGAACCTATGGAGTTTCTCAACGCTTCAATATAATCTAGCCATCATGTTTGTGGGATACACTATGTATTTAGGATCTTGTTTGAACCTATAGTTTCTCAACGTTTCAACTAGTATAATCTAGCCGTAATCATGTTTGTTGGATCCATGCATTTAGGATCTCAACATTTCCCAGATAATCTAGTCTTCACAGAGACTGATAAAAGCTGAAAAAAATTGAATTGAATTGAATTTAATTGAATTGAATTGACTTTAGGAAACCCTACTGGTTCTAAAAAAAACCACATAGCGTATTCCTACAGCCCTAATCTTATACATTTTGACCAATGGTATTTCTGGAAATGGGTACTAAAATTGTCTTTGGTTCGGGTAGCTAGATACTCATTGATAATTATGATTAAGGTTCCAACATTAAGATACTATAAATTTTTATGCATGTAATGCCATATCTACATATTGAAAATAAAATCAATATTCATACCTGATTTTGAGGAATTCTTCGAATCGAGTAAACTTCGCCTATCCCCTGCCTGACTTGGTCCATTCGTCAGTCCACCAGACATCTTGATTGGTGGTGAGGGAGGTAGTGAGGAGGGCGGAGTGGGTGGGTTAACATCCAGGGCTCCGTTCGGGAAGTTGGCATAGTAGTCTGCGACCCCGTCCACCACAGCGTGTCCAAAGCTCCCCTTCAGGGGCTTGGCTCCGTTGGGTAGCGCACTCCCGTACAGCGGGCAGAGGGCGAAGTTGACATTCACCTCGGGCTCGATGAGATTCAACATGGGCATCTGTTTGATGGCATTCAGGAGGTCCTCGGTGCTGGCAAACATCTCGGCGGCAGTGTCCACCTCTTTGGACTTTCGACGCCGCTTCCCCGTGCCGCCGCCACCGCCGCCGTTGGCCTTCTCCAGGGCCTTCTCCAGGGCCCGTTGCTGCCGCTTCAGCTGGATGTCTTTCCGCCGTTGCTTCTGATTCTCCTCAAAGTCCTTCTTCTTCTCCTCCGTCGCCTGCCGGTGCATCTTCAGCAAAATCTCGTGGTCGTTCTCGGCCGGCTTGCCGTCCTTCTTGATGTACGGCAACTTCTCGACCATCTCCAGCTGCTTCTGCTGTTCGGGGGTCAGCTCCAGCATCGTGGAATCGTCGTCGTCGATCGTCGCCTCCTCCCCCGTGGCAGACAGTTTGGACGGGGTGGGATCCGCGCCCTGGCCAGCCGCGACCTCCTCCGCCGTCACCGGTGCGCTCCCCGCTTTCTGGCCGATGCAAATCGACGGTCCCTGCAGGAGTTGCTTCAGGAGGAAATTCTGGTTGATCTTTCCGGTCAGGGCATCTATGCTTTGATCGCTGTTATTCTTGTCGTCCTGATCGGGGGACACGCCGGCCCCTATCCCTCCATCGGCAGCGCTCCGTCTCAGGAGCTCTGCCTGCAGCTTAAGAAGGACATCGCGCTGCATCTGATCGGCCGCCGTGCCGTTGCTTATTTGGAGCTGCTGGGGGGAGATGACCATTTCTGGGGGTTGCATGGAAGACATGATGGGCATCTGCTCTAGATTACTGAGGGCTTGCATAGGAGTTGTGGCTAACAGCTGTTTGTCCGTTTTCTTGTGTCGGGCACGCTTGCGCTTGGGTTTGTCGGCAGACTTGGCGTCTTGAGACATGGGATAGCTGGGCGGCATCGGGAAGCCATCCGGTGGTGGCATCTGCACAGACATCGATCCATCGGCTCCGAAGGACGGCTGAGGGGGAAACGACGGCTGGTTGACGACGACGCTGGGCGATGGGATGGGCTCCTGTAGGGCGGGCAGGGCCGGGGGTGGACCCAGCTGCGGCTGCTGAAGCTGGGGTCCAAATGACCCACTCTCATCCGGCTGCAGGAAGTCTAAAGCCATCCTCTCCTGTTCCATACGCTGCATGGCTCTGACCTGCTCCACCTCTTGGGCTAGCTGCTGGTGCTGTCTCTCATGCTGGGCACGGATCCGCTCCATTCTCTCCCTCTGAATGAAGCCATCGCTGAACGGATTGTTATCCTGTAGACTTATCTGCAACGGTGACATCATGGAGCCCTGCTCCACCAACCCTTGCATACCGTTCCCCGGATTCATCTTAGACGATGGCTGCTGGAGCGGCATCGGTGACTTGGGTGTGCTGGGCGCACTGGATGCCTGGCTCCCGATCGGGAATGGAGTCGTCGGCTGGCTGACCAGAACCATGGGAGATTGGGCACCAGACATGGGCGATTGGCTCCCGGGCGGCATCATGGTACCTGGCTGCTTGCCTATCATGGGAGACGGCTGGGAGCCCATCATGGTGGACGTCTGACTGGTAGCGATCGGCGACGGCTGGCCCGGCAGTAAACTGATGGGTTGATTTGGGGTCATGGGCGAGGGTTGACTTTGCATCATGGGCGATGACTGACCCGGGATCATAGGCGACGACTGTCCAGGTAGCATGGGTGTTGGCGGACCTTGTATCATCGGCGATACTTGACCCATGACCATTGGGGACGGCTGCCCGGGTAACATAGCAGTAGGCTGACTTGGTGAGGCCAGAGGCATCGTAGTCCCCTGCATTGAATTCCCTGGGAACATCCCCTGAGGTTGGATACCTTCCACACCTAACACCTGCCCACCCTGGTGCATATTGTTTCCGTCTTGCATGAAGGGCCCGGGCATTACGTTCTGTTGATTACCGGGCATGACGGAGCTACCGTGGAGCATGTGAGGGCTTCGTAATCCGGCCTGGATCATCTGACCACCCGGCCGATTCATCATAACCCCGGGCTGGTTGGACAAAGGTCTCATGCCCCGACCCCCTTGCACCATCATAGGCCCCATCATCGGACCGCCTGGACCCATCATCTGGCCCCCGCCGGGACCCATCATGGGACCCCGAGGACCCCCCATCATCCCGCCACCGCCGCCAGGACCCCCCATCATGTGGCCTCCAGGACCCATCATGGGCATCTGCCGCCCAGCCTGCATCATAGGATTCTGACGGCTGATAGGGGAGTGTTGGTTGGCCGCCATGTGTTCCTGCTGCTGCTTCATGTGATGCTCCTGCGTGAGTATAGAGTGCTGGCGATGCTGCTTTCGAATGGATTCCAGCTTCTTCTGAACGGCGGTGTGGCGCTGTATGACCGTGTCCAACTCCCGTTGGTCATTCTCGGGAAAGATCTTATTGCTCTTCTTGCACGAGCGCTGACGCGCCGACAGGGCCTTCTTCTTCTTGCGCTCCTTGCTGACCTCGGCTTCAAAGAATTTCAGACGGATCTGTAAGTACTGCTCCCGCCTGCCCATCCACTCCTCGTACTCGGCCACATTCTGCGTGTCGGGCGGAGTTTCGTCGTGGTACTCCCACGGATCGAACGTCTGCATGGGTGGATCGTGACCCGGCTGCATGGACAGGCCGTGAATCGGTGACATCCCAAACACGGGCGACTGCATCACGGGCATTCGAACCGGCATCCTCATACCGGGGATGCCCGGCCCACCCTGCATCCTGATGCTGGAACTCACGATGGGTCCCTGCATCCTCGGGATCGGACTGGGAGACGGACCGGGCATGCGCCCCCCTGGACTTGCCAGCGGGGACGGCATACAGGAACCGGGACTCGCCATGTGCATGGGATTAATCCCCGGGCTCTGGACGGGGCCCCTTTGGTTGTTGAGAGGATTGGAATTGGGTCCACTACTTGGAATGTGGCCTCTGGGTCCCATGCCGAACATCTGACTACCGCCGAGATTGCCAAGCTGGGCGGTGGAAATTGAAGACATCTCCGGACTGCCGAGAGGCGGTCTGATGCCCACTGGGCTTTGTACTCCCGGAGATGGCGAGTGAGCCGAATGGATAAACAATGGAGTAATGCCTCCATATCCTGGCCCCGACGGCTGGGTCATATAACTCTCCCCGATATGCTGCAAACCCCCGGGTGGTCTCTGGCCATCCCCAATGCTAAGTGATCGACGCACGGGCCCTCTGAATGAATCTATATTACTGCCAAGGTCTGGGGGCCTCATGGTGCCCTGTTGCTGAGCTGGGGGAACCCCTGATAAGGCCTGTTGCTGCTGCTGTTGCTGCTGCTGCTGTGCCTGCCGCCTTTTGATTTGCAGCTGCTCTTGATGCTGTCTGTTCATTTCTAGTAGAAGCTGAGCATGTGGACCTGGAGGTTTGCTAGCAAAGTCTTCCACTTCTGTAAACAAATAACATAACTCACTGAACATTCGAATATGTGATAAAATCAAGGGGAATGAGTCGCATGTCGAGGATTCCCAAAGTGAGATATCATTGGTCAAAATAGCTCAGGCAGTATTTTTAGGCAGTTTTGAGATTGAAGAATTTTAAAGTTTCAACCATTATTTATCACATTTGGTAACTTTGTTTTATAGACATGTCTTAATAATGACACAAAACATGATTGTATAAGCAGTGTGGCACACATGACATCATTATTAAACAAAAGTTAATGCTGTTTTTCTCAGATTGGTGTTTTTTGCTGGTATTTCAACAAATTTATATAACTTGATAGCAAAACACCTAATCAACATGGGGTTTTCAGTAAAAAAAAAAAGGCTATAGATGCCCTCTTTAATGTTAAATGAAAAACTAATTTTTGATCAGGGCCGACATGTGACTCATTCCGCTTGATCATGTCACATGTGTGTACATTGTAATAGCAAAACATGAACAGGCAAATGTAAAAAAAACAAGGATTCTGACCTTTAGCAAAAATCTTTGCTTGTTCTTGTATCTTCTCTAGATCACCCAAGTCTGTGGATGTTGGTAGTTTGACATTTTTCCCATCAGAGGCAAGGCCTGTGCCAGCACCTGGGGCAGCGCTTGGGACCACGCTAGGGGCCACGCTGGGGGCCACACTGGGGGCAGTACCTGCGCCAGACCCAAGCATGGAGACTGATCCCTGTAGAGACCTGTTGGCTACCACTACACCTTCCACGGTAGTTGACGTCTGAGGTGAGGCCGAGCTTAAAGCAGGCGTTGGAGTTGCAATGTTCTGTTTTAACTCCATCTTCTCCTTCTCCAGGAGATCTTGAAGGAGCAAGGGTTGGTCCTGGAGAAGCACCGGCCTTCTCTTGGGCGCAGTCACGTCCTGTTTGGTACTGCTCTGAAAAGCATCCCCAAACGCTCTGGATACGGAGTGGGTGACAGGGACAGTGGGAGCATCAGTTCCTGATTGGAGAGATGCAGGGATAGTTGGAGGTTCAGTAGATTCCGTCGTCTGAACCACTGCCGGCGATCTTGTAGCTGCTGGCACGTGACCCTGTGACGTCACAGCACCTGGGTTCGGCCTCGGACTGCGAGAGAGAGCGGACTGCACGTTGTCAGTTGACTGCGATGACTGGACCGAGGGCAGTTCCTCCGCGGGAGGAGGATGATGTGGGGACGGCAGGCTTCTCCCAGGAATAACGTTAGTCACACCTTCCGGTAAGGATGAGAGAATCGGCGATTTGGCAGGCAGCTCCGAGTCAAGACTCGATCTGGCAGCATCACTTCGAGGAGACAAAGAGTTTGCTGGGGATTCCCGCAGTAAGTTAGTATCCTGAGGGCTCGGGTTCTTGGAGGTACTTTGTTCCAAACCTTCCAGTTTGGATACAATATCACATTGGCCTCCATCCTTCGCAACCATTGTTGGTGATTTATTATCTTCTTTCCCCTTGACGGAACTTTCAAGACCGGGCTCGGTCTTGACTTGTACTTCGTTCCATCCGGGTACTGTAACACCGCTGTCCACTTCAGAATTTATTGGTGGAGAAGTGTTTGCGGTCTCCATCCTACTTTCAACATCTTTGCTGGGTTGAGAATCCACTGAAGAGGCTTGTGTGCTACCACCAATAACTGAGCCTTCCTGCGAAGAAACCTTTGGGATCGGTGATGGCTTTACCTCGTTATTATCGTTGGAGGGGGAAGCGGAGGGGAGAGTTGATTCTGGACTTGTCCCAGGGTCAGTTTTATCTTTGGGGTCCTGCACTGTCGGTTCCGATCGGTTGGCTTTGTTCCCAGCGTCGGCTACTTGAATCGTGTTCTGGCTAGGCGGTTCGTCCGTAACAATGTCTGCCTTATTATCCGGTTTGCTTGACTGCGAAGTCTGCTGCTGTTTTGCAGCAGGTCCAGGAGGGCTTGACTTCTCTTCGGCAGCTTGCTTACTCTCCTGTTGGTCATCGAGGCCGAGGTCCTTGAAAAGTTGCTGGTTTTCAGCCGAGTGCTTGTTCGTGTCCAGATCGGGGTCAGCATACTCTAAGATGTTGAAGTCGCCGTTGAATAGATCCTCCAGCTGTTGGTCATGTTCTTCCCTGTGAGCTTCTGTCCCACCCTCTTGGGGCGGCGGGCCGTGAAAGCTCGGACCTCCGGGAACAGGCACCGGAGGAAAGCCTGACGGGCTGGGAATATCTTGGAAGTTAGGCTGGCCGGAATGTGGCGGTTGCGGTTGGCCGGGGTGGGGCAGGTTGCGGTTGCCAACATCCGGATAAGGTATCTGCTGTTGGTGCTCTGTGGGTGGAAAATGTCCAGAAGGCTGGAGACTCATGCTTGATGCAACTTGAAGGTTTCCACTGGGGCCCATCGTCACTGGACTGACGTGGCTTGGATTAACATGCCTGCCTGTCTGTCCTGACTGCGACATGCGCACCAAATGATCATAGGGATCAAGTGGGTTTGGATGACCACCCATGTTTTGTTGAAAAGATCGCTGCTGCTGCTGCTGTTGCTGTTGCTGTTGCTGCTGCTGTTGTTGTTGTTGTTGTTGTTGTTGTTGCTGCTGTTGCTGCTGTTGTTGTTGCTGCATAGCACTACGTTGGTGAAGTTTTTCTTGTAGTAATGCACGGCTAAAATTACGCGGTCTATTTCCACGAATCATTCCCGTCTGCTCGTGGTGTTTGAGCTCTATGTACTGACCAGGTGGACGTTGCGGTACAACACCTCCCAACCTAGGCGCCGGCGGAGACAGCATTGAGGAAGGACCCTGCGATCGCCATGAAACCATAGCTGGAGAGGGTATGAAGTCACCGTGACCGACAACAAGCCCCTCAGGTCCACTGCCTCCCGTCGGCCCGGCAAAAGGGAAGCGCGGTCTTGAACCATCGTCCATCATTCTGGGATTACCAGGAAGGGGTGGTCTCGGTACGAGATAACTGCCGTGCACCTTCTCCGATACCGATGGATCACTTCCAATGGTGAATTGACTGCCGATGGGATAAGGTGGAGGTGGCCTTTGGGCCTCATCACCAAACCACTGCTGTTGCTGCTGCTGTTGCTGCTGCTGTTGCTGCTGCTGCATCTGCGCTTCTTTTTTCCGCTTCAGCTCTTGTTGTTTATACTGTAGCAATTCTCGTAGATGCTGACGTTGGGCCATCTTCTCCATGTCCGTCGACGGTCTAGCCTGCTCCGGTCTCGGGGTGTTCATCATCTGCACCGGCCCCCCACTCTGGCTACTCGGACGAAACTGCGGCCCTTGCCCCGGAAAGAAAGGCTGCCCTGGCTGCATGGGGTAGCCAGCCCTCTTGATAACGTGGTCTCCCGGTGCCATAGGACGAATGTTCATACCAAATCCTGGCCCCTGGTTCGAGGAGATGCTAGGGTCCCCCCCGGGCGAGGGCATGGTCGGCATCCCACCCATGGGACTGTGAAGCAAAGGGGATATCTGACTAGTCTTATTCAGAGGGGGTCTCGGTTGGCTGGTGGGCATTGCTGGAGGTCCAATTCCCTGCGGAGACGGTGGAATGCTGAACCTTCCGTCTTGTCCCCCGGGTAAGCTTCCATCGCTGGCCGGACCAAGAGGGGTTGCCGGACCCATGGACGTCGTTAGCCCCATAGGCGTGGTCGGTCCGATAGGAGTCGGCGGCCCAGTCATCCCTAAGGGTGTGGTAGGTCCGATGGGCGTGGTGCGCCCGAGTGGTGTTGCTGGCCCGATGGAGGGGTCCATGTTGGCAACGTGACCCAAGGGGGTTCCCGGTGGCAGGGGAGTGCTTGGGCCCAGAGGTGTGGTTGAACCGATGGGTGTGCCCGGTCTCATCGGGGAGGGCATTTGGAGGTGCAGGCCAGGGTGAGCTGGTTGCGGCTGGCTGACTTGGATCATTGGACCACCGCTGCCAGTATTGCCGGGTGTTGGAGGCCCCCTCAAATCCATGTTTCCTAATGGGTTCGGCTGCGGCATACCTGCAATGTGGCAAAACAACCAGTATGACAATGATATCACTAGGCATTTTTATACCTGATAAAATGATGTAGTCAAAGAAAGGGAATGCGACATTTCAACTGCGTACTGCTAGTCTTTGTCAGGTAATGGTGTAGAAAGGTTACTGGCCTGCAGTCGAAACAACGCCCTCCCTTTTATTGACTACATCATGAGACATAGCAGGTCAGAAAATTTGGCGCCAACAATCATTTCGTTCTGGTTACTCGGTTACGCAAATACTTTTTCACGCGAGCGATAAATCGGTCACCTGGTCTGTAGCATTGAACGTTGAGCGTTGAACGTTAAAAAACCTTTTTAAGCGATTTCCTAATCTGATACAAATTTTCACTAAACAGGACTGGCGGGTCTACATTCCCTTCAATAGTAAGTACCATTTTTCTGCTTACTATAATATAGGAATAGTCGCATTGTTGCATAACTAACTGCTATGCACTATTGAGCTTGCTTTTATCAAGCTGAAGCAGTGCTAGGATATATATCGGACTCTAACTCCACTAGCAGTTGTCAATTTCTTACCCTTCGATGGACTCATCTGCACCCCATCCTTAGGAATGCCTCCTGGGCCCTCTTGTGGTGCAATACTACTAGTTTCTGAACTCTGACCTGCTTGTAAGGCAGCCTCGGCTCTCTTCCTCTGGATCCCTTCGCTCAACTGTTAACCGAAAAGATAAAAAGCGTATTCAAGTAATCAGACGGTAGATTAGATATTGCAGAGTGATCTGAAGGGTTTATGGGATCACACGTTGACCTGATTTATTTTATTTGTGAGTCATGGATGTCACCATTTGTGAAAACCTTTATTTCTTTGTATTAAAAGATATTATCTACAAATTTGTGATAAGACAGAACACCCAAAATAATGTAAATATTTCATTTAACACAGTCATAATTTATTGTAACAAGTGAATTACTTTCACTCATCTGCGAATAGTATTCTCCTCGTCAGAGGACTAATTCCTAAAAGATAATAATTGTTAATAACTAATATTAACAACTAATATGTGACCCTCCATTACACATGGACAAATTTTGGGAATTTGATATTGGAAAGGGCATTGAATGAGCTTTCTAACAATGTAACAATCATGGTCACCCGACAAATACTGATACGACAGTTGGATGTTCCCAAATCCCTGGACTCGGGAAAAAATAGAAAACATTTGAGATTTTGCGTAACCAAAGTCAGTTTGTTTCAAGCATTCTGGTTGGTTTACTGATGGTTTGACGTCAGTGCCCTGTCCTTATTTAGTATCAAGCTGTGTTTTGATACCCGGATGTTAGGGATATCCCACACGGTCGAGGAATGAGCGATGGATATCTTTGTGCAATTTTGGACTAATTATGACATGTAAAACAAATATTTTCGGTACGTACCCTCACAAAAAGCATGGTTTGATACATTTACGTTAGGATTTCTGTCAAAAAATATATTTAAAGTAAAATATAGACCTTTATGAAATTCATTTTTTTTATATTGTGTCTTATTGATCCAGCGACTTCTGACTGGTTTTGTACTGGAGGGTCACATATTGTAAAGTGAAACATTTCATGGATCTGATTGAATGTATACTATTATTAGTACGGGCTTCAATTCGACATCCAACAGCGAGATGCTTCCATTACAACTTGGGGGATTAGACAGTCGTGATGAAGGACAGCCAGACATTGCGGGAACTTTTTTTACAAGCAAAGTGAAGCGAGTAAGTGTGTGAAAGGAACAATGAGCCGCCACAAACAATGCCAAATATCATGCAACATGCTACTATAAGGTGTTACCACGTAATGTGCTCTTTAAAAACAGTACTGCATTTAGTCCACGGTCTGGAAAATGTGGATGTAAACCAAAAGTAGGGGACAGAGGATTTGGAAGATTGAACGTTACGACAAAACCACACAGCAGCAACAATGAATTGAATATTACCACTCCAAACACCCACTCGACCCCCAAAAAACTGAGCAAGAGCTGACTGATGGAAATTCAAAGCCAAACCAACAGCCTACTAACCAGAGCCCTGGCCCAAACAGCATTATAAACCAGAAGACCGGGGGGGG
>JAVCKS010000022.1:101239-120563 GCA_032273685.1 Pteraster tesselatus | reverse complement strand
AAAAAATACTTTGTGATCAACCATGTAGTTCATGAATTGTTTTGTGCAGGCTATTGCAGCGTGCGATTTTTGTTGAAAAAATACAGCATACGAAAAAAACAATAAAACAAAGTCTCTTTTTAAATATATTAATATCTTAATTGTATCAGTAAATCATAAAAAAAAATACTAATTGTTTTTTTATAAATGTCCCACGTGGCTCCATGGCTCTTTCTAATTCTCTAAAAATTGAACACGGTGAGGTGCCATAAACACACACAGTTGGTCAATACTCTTCTGCTTCGTTCATGAAAGGGAAAAACAAAAACAAAAACAAAATGCCTACCTACCGACCCTGCATTTTTTCTTCTTTAAAGTGGAGCTTTTACGGCAATAAACATTTCAATTTTTCAAGAGTTTCTAATAGCATGATATACTCCATCGAAGAAAACAAATTTCTTTGAATTTTTTTATATTTGTCAAATTTGAAAAAATACATCCTCACAACGTACTAAAACTCTGATTCTGAAAAACTGAGACTACGGGCGGCCTGTACAATTTACAACTTGTGATGTCAGTTGTTCAACACGAAGTACTTGCTGGTAACTCACCTCATTGGACGGTGCGATGCGAACATAAACCGGGCATGCATGTAGTAAATTATACGTGTATTTTATGTCGACCATCTGACGTCACAAGTTGTAAATTAGCTATTAGAAACTCTTTAAAAATCAAAATGTTGATCGCCGTAAGAGCTCCACTTTAAGGGCAAACAAAACAATTTTTGTTTGCCTAGTTAGGAAAAAGCAATTGTTGACTCAGCGCTCAGTGAGATTTTGTGGAAATATATTACACACTGCACAGAGAGAATTAAATCGAGCAGGAACCTTGACCGAAATGCCAATCAACCTGTCAAGCTTTGTTTTATTAGCAGATTAGTTGGTGTTCCCTTGAGCACAAAGCAAAGACTACCCACAAATATGAAAGGAGGCGTAGGAGCAACTCGACAGTAATTAGGTTTACTTTTTTATGATTGTTTAGGTTTTTTGTTTGTTTTTAAATACTTGTATTGTATCTTGCCTGTGAAATAATAAATCAAAAGAAATAATATGAAACATGACAATAGATATGAATTGTTATGACAGTTGCTACCCCAGTTACCAAGGGCACCCGCTAGAGTATTATGGGATGGCAGATTCCATTACGAGTTGCAGTCACTGCGGTAATTTTATTAGGTGAACTCAGAACAGCATTGGAGATGGCTGCCCTGAAAATTGCTCTTGTAACGGCCCTCATGGTGTATGTATGTCTCACTTTCGCTACCGGTACAGTAACTCAAAAGTGTCCAGAAGAATGGATACAGCACGGCTCGTCCTGCTACTTCAGAGACAAAGCGGGCAAGAACTCTTGGGCTGAAGCGGACAGCTATTGTCGCAGTATTGACAGTTTGCTGACAGTCATTGAATCCGCGGAGGAACAAGTCTTCATTACTGAAACATTTCTAGCACACGTCTGGTTGGGATGCAAGGAGAAGACTGAAGGTGAATGGGTCTGCGTGGCTGATGGGGATACCACCAAGCCGATGGAGTTTGTCAACTGGCAACCTGGTAGTCCTTACAGTAATCTTGTCCTAAACTGTGCTGGAGCTAGCCGCATCAATAATGGGACGTGGCATGACAACAACTGTAATGGCTTCTCATATCCACTTTGTGAGCGTCGTAAAACTCGTACCATTTCCACCAAGACAACAGGCGACAAGAATACATGCGCTAAATTCTGCCATTCTCACAAAGTGTGCACCAAGAACTAACACTCATTAAGATAATCCAACCTAGAGGGACAGAGTCACGTAAGTCTGAAAGAGAAACCACTGGAACATGGCATCGGGATTCGGGAACAAACTTAATTGACACTATGATTAAACTAAACCCATCAATATTGCAGCCAGAAGCTACTTAGTAACACTACAAAAACACGAGTCACGATAAACTGACAATGTTAGCAAGCATCGAATATCAAAACTATTTGGTCTTTTTGGACATTAAAGACCCTTATGCCGTGCTAACGAATCCAGACGTTAAATTATTGATTTTCTTGTGACGTTATGTAATGTTATGTAATAATAGAATGTGAGATTTTTGTGTAGTTTATGATTCTACTGGTCAAAATATCGTGAATGAGGACAGCCTACAAAATACCCTAAATACTGTTGTTTGTCTGAAATAACCGTGCATGCTAAAATGCAGCATCATATTTTCTTCATTTAATATATATAGATTCCCAGATCTTAAACCATTTTCGTAAAAATATCTGTGTGGAACCTCTTTATCGGTAAATTGATAGAACATAGAATAGAGAACGCATTGTTTTAACAACAACTAACAATTGTAAGAATTACTTGTTTATTAGGGAAAAACAAGGTAATGTGTGTAAAATATATTGACACGGTACAAATAGTATATTTAATTAACAATTTCAGAAAAATAAATGTTACAAATCTGAGATTCTTTGATTAATATTTAAAAACATATGTTAAACCTCAAAGTATACTAAAGCTCCCCACATGCCAAAGCTCATCGCATGTCAAAGGTTATAAGAGGTCAAACCATGTCAAAGGTCATGCCAAGTCAAAGGTCAGGACATGTTCAAAGCCATTGCATGTCAAAGGCTGTTATAAAAGTCAGCAAATGGTCAAAAGTCAGCAGAGGTCAGAAAGATCAGCAAAGGTCAGCAGAGGTCAGAAGGATCAGCAGAGGTCAGTAGAGGTCAGCAGAGGTCAGAAAGATCAGTAGAGGACAGAAAAGGTCAGCAGAGATGAGCAGGGGCAAAGTACAGCAGAGGTCAGCAGAGGTCAGCACACAATGGAGTATAGAGGACACAAGAGGTCAGATGATGGGCCCTGGCAAACAGCCCATACAACGCAAACGTTAAGAGCCACCTGCCATGGTACTTACACGTACCGCTACATTAGCATTGGGATGTTATGTTAACCATAGTTGTTTTGTCAAGGGCTACAAAGTTGACTGACCTGTGGAAATTGTCCCTCGCTGACCCCGTCCCGATACAGGATGATCCTGGCCGGCTTGAAGTGGGTGGTCTGGTAGAACTGGATCAGGATGTCGCGAACCATGTCCTTCAGGTCGGCGATAATCTCCTGACGATGCTGCTGGACGTGGACGCTGGCCGTGTAGCGGCTGGGGTGGGCGTCCATGCTGCCGACAACCTAGCATGACGGGCAGACGAGACACGCAGACACAGAGTGTCATATAATGGCTCTAACCTCTTTTCCCATCTTTTTACAATAATACAAGAATTGAAGAGCTGCTACTGTCCGGCCAAATAGGGCCCCCTCATTTGGTCATAATGCACAGATACAAGCCTCAGACTCTCCGTTTATATGACGACAAACGATTTTAAACTGAATTACTAGTTTTTGTAGGATTAATATTACCCATCAATAAAATAGGGGAATTAGTTAAAGAAGCATCACATTAGTGTAGTCCCTCTATGTACTGTAGTCCCTCGAATCCTGTCGCAGGCAAACTTACAGCGGCAATAGACGGTTTCTTCTCGTCTCCAGCGGGCGGATGGGTCACGTCAGCCCCCAGGAAGATAACTGGCTGACGGAACAAGGCAGGTCTGGATAAAAGAACGGAGACAATTTACAAAGAACAAAATAACGGTCTGGATAAAAGAAAGAATGCAGGCATGGTACGATGACCCCTCTGTGCTACTTGGGTGTGGAGCTAGGGCACAATAAACTCTGCATGTCGAAGAAGGCGAGTAGAAGGCGTTGGCGTTAAGAAACATTTTGCCTGAAACTAAACCAACCAGGCTGATCGCACCGATACTGTCATGGAAGCGACAGGGCCAATCCCGGAAATAGCAGAGAAGAGTGCCCCCAGAAAACCCAGACAATTGCTAAGGCCAAAGAAGTGGGGTCTTTTGAAACAGCACTTTGCGAACTAGTCAAATTTGCGGTTCGAACGGTGTTAAAGTTTGGGGCCTGGTTTACACTAAGTCGACGCCCTTACCTCTGGTTGGGCACCAGGATGTTGTTGACCCCGCCCAGTTTCACGTTGATCTTGAGGCAGAGGTTGGACAGCGTCTGTGCCGTGGTGCGGTTAACGTTCTTCATCTGAACACACTGGGTGGCTATCCCCAGCAGGGTGTCGCCAATACGCTTAACCTCCGCTACAAACAAATACAAAAATAAGAGGTTTGCATGTGTACAATTTGGCGCGTGTACAAATTTGGCGCGTGTACAAATTTGGCGCGTGTACAATTTTGTCCGTGTCCAATTTTGTCCGTGTCCAATTTTGTCCGTGTCTAATTTTGCGCGTGTCCAATTTTGCGCGTGTCCAATTTTGCGCGTGTCCAATTTTGCGCGTGTCCAATTTTGCACGTGTCCAATTTTTCGCGTGTACAATTTTGTGCGTGTACAATTTTGCGCGTGTACAAATTTGGCGCGTGTACAAATTTGGTGCGTGTACAAATTTGGCGCGTGTACAATTTTGTCCGTGTCTAATTTTGCCCGCGTAAAATTTTGCGCGTTCAATATTTTGAGCGTTCAAAATTGTGCGCGTGTCCAATTTTGCGCGTGTCCAATTTTGCACGTGTACAATTTTGCGCGTGTACAATTTTGCGCGTGTACAATTTTTCGCGTGTACAATTTTGTGCGTGTACAATTTTGCGCGTGTACAATTGGCGCGTGTACAATTGGCGCGTGTACGATGTGAGCGCGTACGATGTGAGCGCGTACAATTTGCGCGTGTACAATTTTGCGCGTGTACAATTTTGCGCGTGTACAATTTTGCGCGTGTACAATTTTGAGCGTGTACAATTTTGAGCGTGTACAATTTTGAGCGTGTACAATTTTGAGCGTGTACAATATGCGCGTGTGCAATATGCGTGTACATGTACACGTTATTTGCATAGTATGCATGCATATTATCGAAAAAACACACACACACACACACACACATCCATGATTCATGATCGTAACACTTCACTGCTCAACTAAAAATAAGCAAATAAAAAAATAGTATACAAATACTGCACACCTGCGAATACAATTGTAATAATAAGGCAAAGTTTAGTGTTTCATTTGACAAGCGACAGAGAAATTTGCACCAGATAATGAGATGAAGCTGGGTGAAATAGTTAATGTTAAAAAATGTTTACCAAGGGTGTTCCCACAGGGAACAGGGGGTGGTCCCACAGGGAACAGGGGGTGGTCCCACTGGGAACAGTGGGTGGTCCCACTGGGAACAGAGGGTGGTCCCACTGGGAACAGGGGATGGTCCCACTGGGAACAGGGGGTGGTCCCGCTGGGAACAGGGGGTGGTCCCGCTGGGAACAGGGGGTGGTCCCACTGGGAACAGGGGGTGGTCCCACTGGGAACAGGGGGTGGTCCCGCTGGGAACGGGGGGTGCTCCCGCTGGGAACAGGGGGTGCTCCCGCTGGGAACAGGGGGTGGTCCCACTGGGAACAGGGGGTGGTCCCACTGGGAACAGGGGGTGGTCCCACTGGGAACAAGGGGTGGTCTCACTGGGAACAGAGGGTGCTCCCACTTACCATAAACGGGCGTCTTCCCTGGGAGTACCACCACGATGAGCTGCAAGTCTGGGAACTGCCTCTTGAGGTATCGGAACATGGGCTCCACCTGGTCAGCCCCCTGGGCGTACTTACAGAAGACAGGCTGACTGCCGATGGGCATGCCGGCATCGCTGGAGATCTTCTGCAGTTGGCTGGTGAAGTTTCTGTCAGGGTTACAACAAACGAATAAAAACAAACCCACAAATATTCTGTCAGAACAGAACCTGGAAACATTATGACAAAAATGGCAAGATATTTACCCCGGTACATGGTTAAGATTTTCAGAATGCACTATCAGAACCCCACCAATAAACAAACTATAAACCATTTTCCCTCCTCAAAACTGACTTTAAAGTTTTACCGAGATAGAAATTCTTGTTGCCTCTTAATAAATTTACAAACTATAAGTCTGTGTTCTTTTCTTGTACGATCCTCTGAATAAATGTACAAACTATAAGTCTGTATTCTTTTCTTGTACGACCATCTGAATAAATTTACAAAACTATAAGTCTGTGTTCTTACTTGAGGGCCTCCTCTTTGCATTGGTGCTGCTGTGCGAAGCAGGCTATGGCCCAGGTGTGGATCTTGACGCCGGTGTGGAACTGTTTGCCCCTCATGTCCCAGACACCCTGGGCTGGGATGGCCAACATGCGGCCGCTCTGTTGCTGTTGGGGAGGGGAAATCAAATACAAAGTTCCCTAAAATTACTAAATGAATTTAAATATAGGAAAATAAATGCCAGGTAAATGAACAAAAGTACAAAAATAATTTTAAAAAATTGCAAACATTAATAATAATGTTGGGAATCTGAAGGTCATGTTGGTAACAATATACAAGATTTTTGCAATATTTATTTGTATAAACGTTTTTTTTCATTTTAGGGGGGAGGGGATCATGTGGATTAAAAGGTGCACTTGTCCAGTTTCACCATTTGCGTACATACATTTTTTGGACACACTTTTTGAAGGGGATTAGGAGTGAGGGTGGGGTGGGGTAGACCATCTTGATTAAAATGTGTACTTGTCCAGTTGTACCATTTTTGTTTACTATTTATTGATCACGTCGTCGTTGATTGTAGCCACTCAGCGAAAGAACATTTTATAATTTAAAATGTCTAGGCGTGCATACTACCTACCCGTCCTCCGTACTGTATCTTGGGTGGGGGCAGGATCCGCCCCTCAATGCGGACCATGTCGGTGCTGATGTTGAGGCTGAACTCTTGCACGTAGGGATCCTGGTTGAACTGCGCCCTTTGAACCTGGAGTTACGATACATCGGTATCCGATCGATACAGCACAACGTGGGATCGCAGCGTTAAAGAACATTATATTAAACTAAGAGGACAGTCAGTGTTTAGAACAAACGTCCGGAAAATCACAGAGAGACGAAGGTGACAGCATCCTGTCTCTAGACATTTTTAATTCTGTAAGACTAAATTTGGTACACATTTTCATAAATTAGAAATTCCTAATAAATTACAAACAACTGGCATCTCTAATGAAAGCTGCAATCTACAAAAAACGCAAAATTACCACCACTTTACGCAGAAACCAGTGGTGAACCATAAAAGGAGGGGAAACTTGTTGATGTCGTGTACGATTTAAGGTAACCACTAAATACATCTTCCGGAAAATTATGACTACCCGCATCCTAACCACCCGAGCTTACTTCCACTTACCAAGTTGTTGATTTCACGTTCTCTATCAGGAGCTGATCGAGCAGTCGCCTGGTAACAAAAATGGAATCAGAACATAATAAATGACGATGGCTTGTCTCACACATAAAATGGTAAATGGTATAATTTTCCTCCGGGCAGTTTAGGTCAGGTAATCTACAGCTGCAAGGTCAGAAACCCTCAAACTCGGAGGCCGGACCCTCATCTGAAACCTGCTGAGATTCTGCCCATGTAAACAGCACAGGGACCACGGTAGGCCTTGAACCCTGGACCTCTTGACTGAGAGGCCACTCAACTGATCACTCAACCAGCATGCCACAACTAGAGATTACTGCAGCTCGTTGCGGTACATATGCAACATTTTCTAGAACGAAAACTATCATTTGGATTAAGTTTTTCCCTCCAAGTGAAAAACAAGTTGACTCCGGTCTGTCGTTTACGAATTTCATGGGGGGTGAGCGGGGATAGTGTACGACATTAGATTTGAGGCAGAGACATAGTGCACTCGAGAGACGAAGCCTTATTTGAGCAACCTTGATCATGGTAGACGTTTGCATGTCGGTTAGTTTCTTTATACAGCGCTGGCCTGGCACTATGTTGCAAACCTGGTAGACAGAGAAAGAAACAAGAGGTTAGAGAAAGAAGGGTTTTTATCAAAATCTCTGCTGGGGATAATAATCAAACAGCATTAGGTAATAATAACGTCATTAAGTTTTGGGGTCTATATAGAGTACTTTCTTCATAAAAATGTTTTGTTGCTGATAAATCGTTTCGATAGACATGTTTTGGTAACGATCCATGGATTGATTTTTGTCCCTGCCACAAGTCATATTAAGGCTAATAACAAGGGCAACCCTACCAAGTTACAAATTGGACGTTTATAAATTTTTCTCAAGGTGAAATCTGTGTAAAATCATACAGTACATCTTTAACTGATACCCGACTTTATGTCATCTATTATTTGAAAAATTGGGCTATCGTTGGGCTACCGTGTGGCTACCGTGTGGCTACCGTGTGGCTACCATGATGGCAGTGTTATAGGCACATTAGTAAGACATACCTCTAGGGGCAAGTAAGACATACCTCTAGGGGCAAGTAAGTATGGCGTTGCTCCTGACCGACTTGCAGGCATGGCAAAAATGGATACCTAGATATTATAAACAAAATATGAATGATACATAATCAATTTGTTTTCATAAGATTTTGATATTGATCCAGATCAGGATTTTGTGCATTTTACTACATTCTGAATGCAAGAGGGCGCTAGCCTACTACACATCCCCAAAACAACTAATACTGCCACTATTGAGGGTCCTTTCTCTAGCTTTAGAATGACATGCCAATGGCAAGCTGTGACTTACTGTAAGATGCGCCTGTGTCTGTCTTTGAAGTATTTAGCCACGGTGCACTCCACCGTTTGGCCGTTCTCCAGCTCCAAAGGGAACCTGCATGAAATGATGAGTCAATAATAGATTTGTGCAAAGACAAGAAGGAGGAGAATTGTATATTGTTTAAGTATATACATCAGTACGTGAAGAAAAATCACAAGAATGTGAGACTTTTCCCAATCGTTAGTTTACTGACCAAACACGACAACCACTGGCCTCGGTGGCAGTGGTCCAGTGGGTATTTGGAGCCCTGGTTCAGGTAACTATGTTTTTTGTTTTTTTTACTCACGTCTGTGCTTGAGCCACCTTACGCGTGACGTTGCAGACTCTGTACTTGCGACGCATGTTACCGCAATGGGTGATCTCAATCTTCAGACCTGATGATAGGACCAAACACACACCACACACACAACGCCACATAGTTGTCAATTAAAAATAGAGAGAATTTAGAATCCAACCACCACGATATATACCAGCCAACTACACACACACACTGCCATAGTTTAGTATCAAACCATTTTTTATGTTGAACCAACGCAAACGTTTCCATCAAGCTCACACTATAACTACCATTTCATTTTAAAGTTATAATTTTCATAATAATTTTAAATAATGATTGCAACCGTACCAATATTATCAAACCAAAACCTATAAATTATTTCTCAAGATAAAAACTATTGATAATTTGATCGGTTTGCTCCTGTCAGTAGCTTAAAATCCATTCCAAAATAGCAACTTTAATTGAATATTTAGAAATAGTCCAGAGGCCGACGTCGGTATGAAATGAGACAGTGCGTCCTTTCATGGTAACTTCTAATACTGACCTTTGATTTCCTTGGTGAATTTGACTCGTTGCGAATCGGTCAGCGGTCTGCGTTGGTCACTGCTGTTGCCAATGTCCAGGACCTCGCACATGAAATCAATGACGGGTTGAGCCTTATAGAAAGCGGTAGCAGATACTGGCAAATGGAAACAGAAAAAAAAAAAATTTTACTCCTAAAATTGGCTTGATGAAGTGTCGAAACGTTTAGCATTCTTAAAAAGATATCCGGAGGGATCGAAGACCAAGCCTCTCGGGAGAAAAAATTGTGGACTTTTTCCAAAAATATTTTAAGCGATAAATTTTGAGCTACATTTGGAAGTAGATATTTTTGCATCATTCTAATTGTTAGGTATTTTTGTTTCCTCTCGTGCGTCGACCTTACCGTCAATGTTGAGCATCATCTTCCACTTAGACGGACGGACGCTCTGGTGGAACCCGAACCACACCTCTCTCCCTCCGCCCAGTGGGTGGAAGTAGTCATCGGGTGGGGAGAAAAAGGACCGCCCCACGGGCGTGTACCTGTCAAAATAAGACAGCAGGGTTTAGGGGCTACTCAGAGAAGATATACACTGACGGCTACATCCTTCAAGGAGTTGTGTGGGGTAGCCTTAACCTCCCCTTTAGATACTGTTGCCGACTGTTTCCGAATGCCAGCTAGGGCGTTCACAAAATTATATTTCAACCACCGGGTTTAAGACCAGAGTTCCCACTAAAACCAGACTGCCGTCACTTACGTCATCGATGGCAGATGTCGCATGACGACATCCAGCGCTTGCACCGAGTCGTACGGGATGATGTTCACGCGGCCCTCGAGGGCGTCCGCCAGGGCCTGCAGGCTCACCAGCGCTACCCACTTGATGGACACCTTGAAGGAGCGCTCCTTGCCTTCTCCTGGTAAGGTCACTTCGAGGTCAACCTGCGTCAATCCGACACGAGAGTAAGGTCAGGAGCCAAGGTGGAGCCAGGGGCAAGAGTTGGGTGCATTCCCTACACGTAGACCTTGGTTGTTTACTTCAGTTTGTACAGTTTGTCTTTCCTCACACCTCTAAAACCTCAACTTCATCAGCCCATGATACAGACCCATGTGGTAGGCCCCCTAGGGATCCGTAACCCCTAGGGGCTCCTCTTGTTTGATAATACATTCATATGCAATATATGTAGGAGGGGTCCCTGCTCTCTCGATCTATCAGCTAAGGGGTCCGTGGCCTGGAAAACGATGAAGACCCCTTGTGGTGGGCTGTAACTGTAATCAATCTGAAAGGTCAGTCTTTCTTTCAAACTATCTCTGATGGACAGAGATATGTTTTTACTCCTGTCTGTCGGCTGGTCTTGAAGATCACGTAAAAACTACTAGACGGTGGGGGGGGGGGGGATGGCTTATTGGCAATTACCAACATAACTTACCCTCTCTTTACCAATAGGTAACTCCAAACGGCAATAGAGATTCTTGCGGCCGTCAAACACCGGTTTACAGTTCTGGAAAATTCGGTTCGTGTGCTTGACAAGAGTGTCCATTACCTCTCTGCGAAAAAAGTAGAAAAAAACCCCCAAAAAACGGCATTGTAGCAAAAGTTCAATCGACCCTTTAAACCTGTGTTGTTGCCTAACGATACCCTTTTACAGTAGGCGCAAATATTTTCGGGGCTGAATTCGCGACTCAATTGCACAGAAACTATTTTAGCAAGAAATTGCACTTTGTGTAACCCAAGCACAAAGCCAAAATACAACGTGACATTAAACAGAATAAAGATTGCGGCGTGCGTGGATAGGCGAAAGTAAAGGATGCTTTTTACAAGTAATTCTTCTGTTTGTGATTGATAAAAGGTGATCGGTGAGGATTCCGAAGTAAAATAGATTTGTTTACCCTCGATATGGGTGTGAATTTAGTGATTAGGAAGGCTATACAATTCAAGCAAGTAACCAATTTATGGACTCAACCACAAAGTATTTTACTTGCGGAAATATATGTACGGTATGGTTTTTTTGCATGTATTACTGAAGGAAAACTGTAGGTAAACCTTTTGAACACGTAATCAAACGGTGACGTCAGAAGCTACGGCCCATTACCAATGTATATTCTGACATAACATTTTCATAAATATTATTTTTAAAGAGAGGCAGTCATCTTGTGTACCCACAAATGGCTGCTAGCTTTCCTGGACTTTATTTTAAATTTTCGAAAAGAAAGCGGGCAGAGACACTAAAACATGTATATAAACCTAAAACTAGGTTCTATGTAGGATTAGGAGTAGGCCCAAATGGTAGAATCTATTGTTCTAGATTGACGCAGGACTACCCCACAAGATGGCCCCCAAACAGCCGATGCCGTACCTGTTGACCCTTCGGGGACATTTCTCCGGCACGACAGTGACATCGTAGTGATTGATAGTGTCATGCGGAATG
This sequence comes from Pteraster tesselatus, assembly GCA_032273685.1. Classification (NCBI taxonomy): domain Eukaryota; kingdom Metazoa; phylum Echinodermata; class Asteroidea; order Velatida; family Pterasteridae; genus Pteraster; species Pteraster tesselatus. The sequence goes on along the minus strand of JAVCKS010000022.1, from coordinate 108,697 downwards.
GTGATCCGGAAGTGGTTGGCCCGCAGCATGATGGGACGTCCGTCCTTTCCAAAGCCCGGACGGCTGGGCATCTTGGTCGGTTCGAGCTTGGGGACGGCCGGGGGAGTGGTCGGCGGAAGGACCGGAGGCATGCCCATGTGGAGCACCTGCTGAGGGGGACGGATTGGGGGTTGACCGGGGGGAGGGAGCCCCATGCCACCTGGTCGGAAAAAAACCCAGACACAATGCTCATTCATTTTTAGATGACTAAGTTGTATTACTCGCTGGATTACTGGGACCGGTCGGAATTATGGGAGTAAGCAACACTGCAGTAAGAAGGTGTGCTAAGAGGTTATGTTTGCACCCATTATTTGTTAGCCTGTCTGTCTGCTTAGCAAAATTAGTTAAAACTTAAATGTTATACACGGAGGATTTTTTTTTTTACGACGGATGTAAATGTACCACTCTAGGATATTTTTTACAAGTTGATGTTCAATTTTTGCTTTTGCTTAAAAATATAAGCCTTCAAATTCAAATTGTCCCTATAGTATTACAAAGAGGGAGCAATTCAAGAATACTCGTCCACCACGTCCCTTTTCTAAAAATGACTCTTGTTCCCAGCCTTTACTGTGGTATTAAAGTTGAACATCACAGACATTGGTGTCAATTACAAAAGGGTACCAGGTCTTCGCGTAATTGTCGAATACCCCGCTACTCCTTAATTGGTGACTAGTGTGGTATCCTTGTAATTAATATCATTGTGAAGTGAATTCTGGGTACCAGGATTTTTTTAGAAAAGGGACGTGGTTGCGGGGTATTTTGCAATTAGTCCCAGGTCTTAGTTATATTGTAATAATAAAATGGGGAATGGACCGGTATTCTGGAGTTTATCTGGTACAAATCTACCTCCATGCTCAAGCCATGCTCAAACAACCTCGACAAGGCTTTGCCTTTGTCAACCTGAACCATTCATTTGTTGAGAAGAAACGACATCGTTTGTCCTCCATTGTTCGTTTATAAACTAGGGCAGGCCTACAGAGTCTAGATTGGGGTACAGTCTAGGCTGTGCTGCCAGTACTGTTTTTTAGCAAAGTACACTCACCAAATTCCAACTGCTGATGCGGTTGGTACATTTTATTGAAGAAATAACCTTATCTGTGGAGAAATACAGATATAAATTACAAAGAAACTGTGATTCTGTACATATCAAAACGACTTCTTTTCAGAAAACTCGGGCAAAAATGGCCGCTGATGATATTTCGATAACATCTGAATCGATTCTCGGAAATAAGACTAGAGAGTAATCGAATATTGTAATTATTTCAAAAAGAGGTTTTGGATTTCTGTTAATTAAAGCTCTATGATTAGACAAGAATAATTACTTTTGAGTATAACTATGTTATTTAGCGACTTTATGCATTTGTTAAATGTTTGAATTCCAATATTAAATGTGCCTATAAATACATAAGATTATATTTTCCTCGAATACTACAGTCTACAGTCTTAAACACGAACAAAGTACGAGCTAGACTACAAATTCGGTTTCGGTTTCGATTCCTTATTTTTTTGTTATTATTGTATTTTGTATATAAGGAAGCCATTTAGTGCCACCATAATTAATGATAATGTTCTTCCTCGTTGCATGTGCACATTACACATAGATATTTCGCTCCCACATTCCGCTACGTACGTGCAGGAATCGAATGTGGTTTTAGGCTCAAGAACGGTTTTACCTAAAAGTCACAATATCGAGACGTAAAAGGCCGAAAGTTTTTTGCGGTTTATACAATTCACATTAAAAGCACTTACAAGATGACTCAGTCCTACCTTTAAAGGTTGTGTTCGTGATACGCCTAAATTGAGACACGCGCCCTCTCGCGACGTGCTCTGAATATAAATTATAGTCCTGAATTGAACTGAGTTACCCTAACCTGACTTATTTAAATCGATATTTTTATACATTTTGTGTCAATCATGCCTTCAGGGAGTTACGTTTGGTGCCGACACGAATGGGGTGACAATTATAACCCACATGCAATAACAATAATCATCTTATCCATGTTGGCTTTCTCTGGCTTCCGTAGTATTTTGAGTAGTCTTAATTCAAGATCCAACTGTTTACATTGTTCAGGGGCCGGCCCGCGGGGCGCGATTTTTTTTACCGTACCACTTGGCCGCAGAGCGACTTGATCAGAGACCACGCTCGGAACCTAGGTCGTGTCCGAATTAAATGGCTACGGCTAGATTTTACGCACGACCATATGGTGGACGTCTAGATATACGGCTAGACGCCTACCATAGGGTCGTGCGTAAAATCTAGCCGTAGCCATTTCATTCGGACACGGCCTTACTCTACCTACCTATTTTTTGTGGCCCGTGTTAGGGTTAGGTTTTAGGGTTTAGGGTTAGGGGTTAGGGTTTTAGGGTTTGGGTTTTAGGGTTTGGGGTTAGGGTTTGGGATTTAGGGTTAGGGGGTTTGGGGTTTGGGGTTTGGGGTTTTAGGGGTTTGGGGTTTGGGGTTTGGGTAACTCTAACGTTACTAGAGACGAGAGTCTGACGCGTTAGTGGTACGGTAAAAATAGTCGCGCCTGGACTTGTTTACATGGGATATTGTTTATGCGACGCTGAACTAGGCCTATTAAATTTAAAATGCATTTTGCAACTCCAAATATCCTGGATCGGCCCGTTTACCGAAGAATTGTTACGAGAAGCCGGCAATATCAGCGATGATGTGCCCCGTGCAGCCGCAGCATTTTAAGTGAACGAGGTATAGGGGCAGCCAGGCCATTTTTTTTTTGTTCTTACTGACATTGGAACTTGGAAGATGAACTTAACTAGTGACTGATGCCAGTGATGTAAACAATTTATTGAAGTGAGCATTTCTTTGACTTTGAGTGAGAAAAAGAAGAACAAGTGAAATTTGAGTTTAAAATTCTAAAGTTTCTTGTAATCTTTTAAACAATTACATGTATACTATGTTGTATTGTGAATTGTACAAAGGTCTATATTTTTCAGGTCAGTATTTATCACGTCAGTTTGAAGTTCTTGTATCTTTCATCTAATACAGGACCATCAGAATGTTCACTCAATTTCGTCAGATGTCAGTGAAGGGTGTAAAGCATCTCCTGTGGTGCAGTACAACTCCATGGCTAGAAGTACTTGGTATAAAATTCAAATTATTCTAATATGGCAGTGGACATTTAGTGGGATGTTCTGTTTAAGAAAAAAACGAATTTTAAATCATCGTTTCTGTGGTATATTGAAATATATCAATGGTTGTTTCTTTTTCAGTGAATTTTCTCGCAGTCCAAGTGCTGCTCTCCCCCTGCGTCCTTACAACAACCGTCCACCCATTCTTCACAAACAACACAGCTCCCACACTAAACCAAAGTACCACCGATTCTCAACGGACAGGCTCAGAGGGAAGAACCACGGTTAGCGTAATCTCCACTCCCACAAATCCTAGGAATTCATCCTTCCCAACACCATCGACGGAACACCCAGACTTCCCAGCAGTAACGAATGGTACAGCGTTGCTTCAATCAATACTCTCGACAATCTCGACAATTGGCAGTCCATCTGTATCTGCCGGCATGATATCAGACGCATCTATCACCAGACAGTTATCCTCAAGAAGTCCGCTACCAATTACTAATACAATCCCACAATCAAGCCACACGGGTAATGCTTCCACAGCAGATGGAAGGTCCGCGATATCCGGGGCTAACACCGCCAACCCGTCTGTCTCACCATCCAGTGCTACATCCACAATCGTCACCCGAGTCATTGACTCGCTCAACACTCAAACAATCGGTGTGAGCACTCTTGTAAGCACTTCCACTCCGACGGAATTGATGTCAGGTAGTCCTACAAGAGTCAGTGGACTATTGACTGCTGTTACAACTGTCTTGACGTCGGGTGCTGTCAAGTTTGAGAGTGCCTCAACTCCGACTGAGGTAACGGCGGGCGCTGTCGCGATCGTGATTTCGACAGTGGGACCACAAGATAGGAACCAGACAAGCGAAAGCACGGGAAACATTCTACTGACGACTGAGCAGTGGGTCTGGATAGGAATTGGCCTCACCGTTGCTGTGGTGTTAGTGTGTAAGTAAATACTTGAGTGTTTCAACTTCTCAAAAGAATTTGCAAAATAATTCACAAGGTGGGAAGCATAAAAATGCATGAAAACCTTAATAATTATGGACGCCCAATCTTAATCGCTGGATGTTATCACGATTCCCCACCCTCAGATCGTGATTTCGTCCTTGTAATTCTCCTTCTGCCCACATGAGAAAGGAACTCTTCACCCTACTCCAAGATGCCTTTGGCATTGGCAAATAGTATGGGAGTATTATAGGTACATTGTGTATGAACACACCTATAATTTTGTTGGTTGGTTCCTTTGGTTTCTACACTACAGGTGTTGTGTACTGCATCTTGATACTGGCAAGGGCCAGGCGGACCGACGAAAAGCCTGTCATTACGATCAGTACGTTGGAGTACGCCCGCAGCCAGTCAACCCTGGAGAAAAGCAAAGGTGACATCAAGTGGCACCAGAGTCTAACCATGGCCCTACAGTCCATGAATGCACACATCCAACTGCCAAAGGTAACAGTGTTGAATGAATGAACACTACTTAATATCAAGACCGAAGACCTGCCCCAAACAAAGACCCACTCAGAAACCAAGAACCACTTTGGGTACAAGGACCCACTCGAAAATGAAAACCCATCCAAAAATGAGGACCCACTTAAAAAGACCTTAGACCTAGCGTTAACCCTAACCCCAGTATTCACCCTAGTCATAACGTTAACCCTAACCCCAGTATTCACCCTAGTCATAACGTTAACCCTAGTCATAACGTTAACCCTAGCCCATACCCTAGCCCATACCCTAGCCCATACTTGAACCCATACTTTAACCCTAAACCTAACCTTAACCCCATCGCTAACAGGGGCCACTATCGGAAACTGGTACCCGTATTACTTTGCTTATTTTCAGGAAATGGACAAAGAGATGGAGGCTGTAGACAACTCGGCATTTCTTGAAGAGTCACATGGTCCCAGCATAGCCAATCGGGAACCTGGAACCCTCACAAGGGTCTGATGGCTTTACGAATGGGAAAACGTGAATCCACCTGGGAATTATGCGAAAAAACTCCTTAAGATGCACCGTCCGTTTTCAGACCGAGTTCACTGTCTATTTGCTAATTTTGACCTGTCACTACAAAACCAAATTCAAAAATTGGTTCATTTAAATACAGTATAAATATACCTTTTTAATGGTATGTGACACTTGGGGTTTGACCGTCAGTACGCAGGAAATGGATTACCGGTATAGATCAATTTCCTACGTGTCAGTCAGTTTGATATTAAGTGCAACTCGTTCACTTTGATATAGTACAGCTCTGGAAACAAATATTGCACTATCAATTATTTTATTTACTTGTTTACCCAAACGTCTTTCACACAGGTAACGCTAAATGGGGGTACTTGAGAGACATTAATTGTTAGTGCGTAGTCAATGGGATAGAATTTGGGGTCCATATTTGCCTCTATATTCGTGGTGGATAAATTTGCACCCCTATTGTACCATATCAAGGAGTACAGATTTTAACCTTTATTTCTTAGTGTAATATAACCCCAACGAAACAAAATAGCCTCGAGTGATCATGCAATCTCAGTTGAGGCTGGAATCCATGCATTATGACCAAATGAGGGCGCCCTGCTTAGCAACAACAATAGTGCACCTATAAATACACACGCTAATTTATTAAATGTTTCAATTATTATTGTATTCACAGGGTAAACATTATAGTTACTGCATTTTTTAATACAAATTGCCTTTATATTTTGTACTGCACATAGAAGTTTTATATGCAACTGTTTTTATGGAAGATTTTAACCGTTTGTATTTCTTATTAACTTGTATAATATTTTAATTAGCAAGATGTTGTATGCAACCATATCCTCAGATCAGTGCAACATGCCACACGCCTAATAAGATTTCTGTTCAGCTATGTAGAAATCTCAATTCTGCCGTATCCGCAGAATACAACACGCCACACACGTCTAACACTAAACAACAGATGAACGAGCTATGTTTCTACATCTGATACATGTTCATAGGTTGGGTTACGTATTGGTATTATTAAATGTTTATTAAGTTGATACTGTATTGTAATAGACCTTATGCATAGTGGCCATCTTAGAGGTTATCTTTTGTCATTTTAACTCAGTGACAAAAACGTTCACAAAAAAGTCCACTCGTGCATATTCTCAACTGAATAAAGGTTTTCCCCCTGAGATGGCCACTATGCATAAGGTCTATTGTGTGTTGCATGCATCAATGTATCAACAACATTTCAAGTTAGGCTCGGATTTCAGTTGGATATCCAGGTACCTTACTAAGTGTCTCATTATTATTCCCACAAATAAGTAAAAGTATATTGTTGCAGAAACATTTGATCCGTCCTTCCCCCCCCCCTCCCGACGAGGTGGCGGCCTCTGGTTTCTTGATTTTCTGGTAAACAATGTTTTTACTGAAAATAATCTAGAGCAATTTTTTAATCCACGTTTTTTGGCTTGTTGAAAGAAAACGCAGAACATACTCTTTCTAAAACCTGAAATCGGTTATTTTAAAACTCGATGTGAATTTGGAGCCAGTATAAAAATAAGCCGTTTTGGAATTACACTTGCGCATGTGCACTCAGGTTGGGGACAAACATTTGCGTCCGCATTTTCGAAGTCTGGCGGACACAATAGGATGGCGCTGTTCTGATTGGGTAAACTCTTTTGAATTATACCCAATCGGAACAGCCACAATACTTCGAAAGGGCTATAAATGTAGGCGAGTACAGGTTTTTTAAGTGGTATAATATTAAATACTAGATTATGTTAATTCTTACTTTCGAAGAAAATGGCATAGTAACATTTGTGTGACTATTTATCTTTATTAATATTTGTGAATATATCCTGCATCAAAAATGTATTGGTTTGTGATTGGTCGAGAGCTGTTCACGTGACCAGAAATTTGGAAGTTGAAAATTTAGCGAGCGTACGGGATTTCAATTTTTGATGCAGGATATAAAACAAATATACACTGCCCTTTTTTCGAGGTTCTGGTTAAAACTACTGGCCTCGGTTTGGCAATAGTTTTAACCAGAACCTCTCAAGACAGTGTAATATTAATAAATGAGCTTATATGACCTGCGCCTGACCTCAAAATCTCAATCTAAATGTTTAAAAAGCACGTCGTAGACTGTGAAAGTTTTCATTCATATTATGAAATAACATTTTCTGTGTACATTCGTTATCTTGGTGGCCAATAATTTTGTAGAAATATTTTGTAAGTTAAATACCTCGGTCGGGAGTCTCGTGGGAAATTTTTGAGCCTCGTTTCGTCTCGGCGGGTCCGTTGATCCCTGAGATCGGTAGCCTTCGGCAGCGAAGGTGTGATTGTAAAACAGTGACCACTTTA
>JAVCKS010000022.1:45814-58406 GCA_032273685.1 Pteraster tesselatus | reverse complement strand
CACCCTCCCTCCATCCCTTTTATTCCTCTCTCCTATCCCTTCCATTTCTCCCTCCTACCCTTTTTCTCATTATGGCCAGTAGTTATTGACAGCATGATTCATATCTAATCATCTCTTTGTGTTCGCCTCCCCAGTGTATCACACTACAGCTTTATAAGTTTCCCCCTGAATAAAGACTAGCCTGTGAGTCACTCCTCATCAGTACAGAGCTTGTTGCAGTACAATGGGTCAATCAGCCTAGTCAACACCCACTCTTAACAACCTTCAAACAAGCAGCCTAACTTTCTCTGCGCTTTGTGACTGGACATAGAGTCATAGACTCATGAATATTCATGATTGCTTTTAGCATTTCTTACTCATTGAGTGGGCATGATGTCATATTGTGGCTTTTGTGAATGTCTTCATTTTTATGAATGAAACCAGTTATATGTGCCTGAGCACTGTGTGTCCTGCTTGGATTGCCTGAGGATAAGAAAATTGTTTGTCCGAATGTAGACATTCGTAACCTGTAACGTTATTTGTGAAATCATCCAAAGGAGATTTTGTGTCCTTTGCTACAAGGATTATGTTGCCTTGACAGCAGATGAAATGATGAAAGAATTGCTCCTGACAAAGATCTTCTGTGCTGTCTTGCTGGAACATCAAAGGATGTAATAAGAGTGCTTGTGCTTTCTTAACAACTGTGAAATTTTATCTAACGATTTTCTCCATCGTTTAACCCGTCTGTGTCGCCATGGCAACGCATCAAAGTCATCAAGCAAACAAAAATACTCCAAAGCATTCTTTGTGAAACGGAACTGTATCCATTGGTTACGTTAGAGATTTAACACCATCAACCGGTCGATTTGGACATATTTTTTATATATTTTGGATCGAGCTGTGAGGTAACGTTCAGTGACGCTTTCCGATGCATCTCAAAATGATCCACTCGCGTACCTACACCATCACCCTACACACCCACAGTGCCTTCACTGTCATGAATGAGCTACGACAGCAACAGGAACTATGCGATATCGTTCTTTGCTTAGAAGATCAGATATTCCACGCTCACAAGGTAATGTAAAGTCATTACGTTTCCTATATATTGGTATCCCTCAAGCTTAGGGTTTGTATCATATCCTTCAAGAGAAGATGTGTGATACAGTAACTGTATAGGGGTGTTTCCATAAATTAGGGTACCAATTTGTGACGGTGTCCCTGTCACATTGGGAAATGTATCTATTATTATTTTATTATTTTGACTCTTAATAATATTGTTTGATTTTAAATATTAAAATTTTAGTATTGACTTTTGATTATGATTCAAACACGACTGCAGATACCCTAAACAATCAAGAGTAATTAGGTGGTACCTTTCCCAACGTGACAGGGACACTGTAACAAATTGGTACCCTAATTTATGGAAACACCCATATAACTTACCACTAGGGTCTGTATCATATTTTTTTCAAGAAAGAGGTGGTCGATGATACAGTTGTAGCCTACCACAAGGGTCTGTACCATATACTGGTTGATATAGTGTATAATGTCACACGAGGGTCGCTATTATTAGTATCTGGTTTTAGAGACGGGAGGAAACCTCGAGGAAACCTGTAATTAGTCCCCTCTACGTTTGGAACCATTTTTGGCGTGCCTTCATTTATCCCTCCACCCCCCTCCCCCCCAAATTAGAAATCGATCGTTGAGTTGCTGGGTATTCTGCCATTGAGCGGATATTTGGGCCCATTCTTACCGTTTACGTTCCTGTGCCCAGGTCGTTCTGGCGGGGTGCTCCCCTTACCTGCGAGCCATGTTTACCAACGGAATGAGAGAAACGACTAAGAATCATGTCGAAATACATGGAGTAGACCCGGTCGCCATGGAACTCATACTGACCTTCATGTACACCGGTGAGATAATACTAAACAATCAAGAAAATCCAAAAGTATAATTATAATAATTTCTTTAAGCCAATATTTCTTCAAACCAACAATTATAAAGTTAACAACAGGTTGGTTTAAATTTAATCTTGGAATCATAGAAAAAAATCACACACAAAATCACAGATTCTCTTTTTTATTTTATTTGGTGAACGTTTTACCGAGTCATTTATATTATGAGTTAGAAAATAGAACTGCTGCACACTGCTTACTTGCTGCTTACCTAGAATGTAATTTTAATATAACGAATACCTATGATGATTAGTGTTCCAAACGAGAGAGGTACACAAGATTTGTGTTACACAGCACACATACAGTGTTCGAAGCATCGAGTAAATTATTAAATTATTTCCATAACCAATATAATCTCATGATGAGTCAACGTGAAGCAGCCATGAACTAGCTCTGCTGTATGGCAACATGATCGGACAGACTCGTCGGCAGGGGGATTTAAACAGTGAAAATTTGCAGTGCTGGGGAATAAACATAATGAGGTTAATGAGTTGTACATTTAATAAATATCACAGCATGACTGTACAGTGAACCTACTGTGAACATACTGTGAACGTACTGCTCTCTTGCAGGCCTGATTGAGATAAACGTGGAGAATGTTCAGATAGTGTTAGCAGGAGCCAGCATGCTGACAATGGGCAGTCTACGTAACGTCTGCTGTACGTTCCTGCAGTCGCAGCTGGACGCCAGTAACTGCCTCGGTGAGTGGCCGAATTGATGTGGGGATCATGTTTAATTGCATTTGGTGGACAGTTACTCCTGCTCAGACTGAAAACTGCCCAAAACATTCTCAGCAAGGCATAACTTTGAATATTAGGGGGTTAAAAGTTGAAACGCAGAGAAAATGAGATTTTTATCTTTACCTTTTGTATTATAAAATCGGCTTATTATGCTATATTTATAATGTTATAACCACCCTTACAGTTTTTTGAGAGTTTGTGGGTCCGAGCCCAGCATCAATCACATTTGCCCGTTGTCACCTGTATACAAATATGTTCCCTACTGCAGGCATCCACTCCTTTGCCGACATGTACTCGTGCACAGACCTCGAGAACACCTCTCGCCGTTTCATCTACCAGCATTTCTGCGAGGTCATCAAGACAGAGGAGTTCTTCCTCCTGGCCGAGCAGGACGTGGTGGCGCTCCTGGGCAGCGACCAGCTCCAGGTGGACGGCGAGGAGGAGGTCTACGAGGCGGCCGTCTCGTGGCTGAGCTACGATCTGCGCAACCGTAGCCGCTGCTGCTGCGGCGTCCTCGGGAACATCCGCTTTGCCCTGTTGGACAAGGACTACCTGCTGGAGAGTGTACACCAGTCTGAGCTTATCAATCGCTGCTCCAAGTGCCGCGACAGGCTGGCCAACGCGCTGCGGATACGCAACGACAACCAGGCCCTGGCGCTGATCGGCAGCCGGACCCAGCCGCAAAGCATCTACGTAGTCGGCGGACGGAACAGCACCGACTGTCAGCTGAGCAGCTGCGAGCGATACGATGCCTCCAGGGACAGATGGGTGCCGCAGGTATGTAAAGGCTATATTCCAAAACTTTTTCTTTAACTCTGTTATTCTTTGAACTCATTGTTTGCCACTGCTGTAGGTAAGTAGAGTCTGGGGTTCATGCATGACCTTACAGGTATTTCAGTTTCTCCTGGATACAGACTCCTGTGGTTGTATTTTTGTTAACGGAAGTAAATAATAATAATAAATAAATAAATATTTGCAATAGTGTCTAACTCTTTGTCGATTACAACTTATGTGAATGTCCCATACCTTGTACATTGTAAATATACACTTATATAAATACACTAGAATGTGTATGTACACAATGTTGGCAGTGTACTAGACATAGTTCTAAGTCGACCGGTATGTATAATTTTGGGCATTCAAAGGGTTTATTTTTATTAACTCACAAGGAGAGCATGACCATGTCCCGTACGGCGGTGGGTGCAGCGACTGTCAATGGCCTCCTGGTTGCCTCGGGAGGAGAATGCGCCTTCACCGATAGCCGGGATGACCAGACCGTCTACCTAGGCCAGGTGGAGTGTTACGATCCGCTGCTAAAACGATGGAGTCCACGGGCTAGCCTTAACGTTCCACGATCATTCATAGCCCTAGCCAGTCTTGGAGGCTACCTTTATGCATTAGGTAAGACTATGACAAGTGGCTAGTCTTAACGTACTGTGCACAATGTATAACACTAGCTAGCCTTCGCGTGGTAGGTAAAGTGCTAACATAATCAAAGGCTGCGTGCATGTTTCCTTTTATTTTTGGGCTTCTCTAATTTATTGAAACTGGTATTTGAGATTTAGTATGTTTTATTCGTGATTCCTCCCAACAGGGGGTGAGAATGCCAACAGTAGTTACAACGTCGTTGAGAGGTACACTCCCAGCGCCGACAAATGGAACTACATGCCGAGCATGAAGCAGAAACGGTCGGGCTGCGGGGTGGCAGTCTGCGATGGTAAACTGTACGTTGCAGGTAGGTTACCTCAGGGGACTAGACGTGCACACGTACATCAAGCAAGAAGAACCAAGGCATGGTTCAGCTTTGGGGGGAGCGGGGGGGAATAAAGGTCAGGGCTGACGATCCTCCTGTGGTGAAGAGAGTATAATCGCTCCACCTGACTATTTATTTTGACAAGTATAATCCACCCTGCAACTACCCATGGATGGGTTTATATTGCGACATATATAATTCTGTGAAAAAGGCTGTACAGCCCATTCAAATCACTTTCCTTGAAAGTCACAGCGTGGTAAAAAAAATCACCAATTTCAAACAACAGTACAAATATGAAAATGTACAAACCACGGTATAACATATTGGAAGAGCAGATGATGACTAATAATCTGGATATAAATGTGATAAACCTATTCACTGACTAGCGATGATTTCCCAATGCTCAGGTGGCTACGACAAAAGCTACCGCACGGACCGAGCCAGCGTCGAATGCTTCGACCCCGAAACTGACGAGTGGACGTTCGTCGCCGAGATGGAGAAGGCCCGCTCCGGTCTCGCCCTGGTCGCTATGGACCACTACATTTATGCCTTCGGTGGTCGGCTGCGCCACACCGACCAGTACTTCAGCATTGCTGAAAGGTGAGAACTGATGACGGCGAGGCAATGACCCCCTCTAAGCTGAGCGCTGCTCCCAAGTGCCCGCACACAAACAATATCTGCTCAGGGGGATTTGTGTGTTTGGTCAGACAGCTGTAAGACTAGAGGGAACGTTGCTATGAAGCCAATCCGCTTCAGATGATTGATGCTTACGCATAAATGTACCACATATTATCCTTGTACATCATGGGTCATTCGATCAACCAGGTTGGGGCACGATTTGTGGCAGTGTCCCTTGTTACATCGGTGTAAATGTACCACCTATTATCCTTTTTTATAAGTGTACAGCATGGGTCATTCCACCAGGTTGGAGCAATATTTGTGACAATATTCCTTCATACATCGGTATAAATGTACCACCTATTATCTTTTTATTATAAGTGTACAGCATTGGTCATTCCGCCGACTTGTGGATACAAAAACTGATCTCTTTCTGACACAATCAATTTGCCCCGACACTATGACTCAGTTTTTGTATAGATCGATGACATTTTCTTCATTCACCCCGGTCCAGGTACAACACCCAAACACACCAATGGTCTTCCATCCGTCCACTACAGACCCAACGTGCCTGGCCCGCGGTGGCCATCTTCGACAACAAGATCTACGTCATGGGCGGATTCGATGGGAACAACCGTCTGCGCAGCGTCGAGGTCTACGACCCCTACACGGATAGCTGGAGTGTCGCCAGCAACATGAATGTCGCCCGGGCGGGATGCGGCTCGGCGGTCGTCTAAGAATGTAAATGTTGTTGTGGCTGCACTCCACGCAAAACTAGGCTCTGCGCAAGGCTTCTGCGCAAGGCTAGGCTTCTGCGCAAGGCTGACTCTATTGAAAGAAAATGAGATGTGGACATGGACCTGCATCAGTATTGATACATAAGACCAACTGCAAAAGTGAAAGCAAAACAGGAACACTTTTAGACATTAAATTCCTAACCCATACCAAACAAGTGAATGCTCTCGGAGTAGGCTTTATTACAACTTATTAAAATTCATGATTTTTCACGTCCCATGGCTGCTTTGACACAACTCGTTAAAGGTTCAAAGTAATCTATTGGAGATAATGAACAACGAACAGTGTTTATTGTGTGAAACCTCATTGTTTTTCACTGTGCACTGACAAATTTAGTATCAAAAGAATTAGTAATTTGTCCAAACAAAAATCATTTTCATACAAGTTGTGGCCTGTAACCAGAAAATGAATGTCGACTGCTGTAACCATCTTCAACTATTTAGTATATTTTGTCGAGGCAGGCTGTATTCAACAGATATGTTAAAAAATACAAAATGGTGGAATACATGTAACTATGATTTTTCACTAATCGTTCATGTAGTTGGAATCAGGACAGCAGGAATGTGTGTTAACTTTATTGTGTGATATATTTTTATGAATAATGTTTGTGAATATTTGAACAATTTCCCCCGTGGAGAAATCAGGCACTTTGTAGTACATGATTGCTTTATTTTGATTCCATTTTTGTACAAATTTGTTAATAAAATTTAATGTTAATGATATAATTTGTTTTGTTAAAACAAATTGTCCTGTATATGTGACCAAAATAAGGTTGCATAGTGCGACTCCTTTTGGTACTCACAAAATACTCACCAATACATATTAAGTCAGTCTGAAAACAGTAAAAAATCACTTTCAATGGCACAGTGTTTGAAGTTTCTATATTATCTTTTCCCCATTTTGCTTGGCCAGCACAAAATATTGTTAAGGAACTATTACTGTGATGCACACAATTTTAATAATTCAGTATTTGCTGTGTAGGAAAGAAGGAAATATTACTATTTGCAAGAATAAAAATCAGCACTTTCCTAAAAACAAATTACCAAATGATGTTTTATTAAGAAAAATGTATCCGTCATTTTTTTTTACATTCAAAAGTGTGTGATATTTATATTTTCTTTTCCCCCTTTTTTGTTTCTCGTATGAGATAATATCATCAGGTTTTGGTGTCTGTAACAAAACAACAACAACAACAACAAAACAACAACCTAGTTGTTGGATATTAGGCTAATGACAAACAGTGTTTGAAATACCGTATAGCTTGGGCAGGTGTGTGTTGACCTGGTAACCACCTAGGTTTTTAGGCGTGAATCTGTTGCTGAACCTATACAACTGAAGAACAAATCTATATTTCAAAATATATATTTATATGTTATTATTTTTGTGGTGAATAATCCGATGGTGTTAGTGCCTGTACACGCGTGTTTACTCTTAGCTCAAAACCAAAAACCTTGTAGGAAAGAAGAATCTATTAAAGATGTATTGTTCGATTCCAGTCCGATTTCATTTTGAACGTTGACTTGGTAGGTTTGCCATTGGTAATCACGTAGCTTTAAAGTGATTATACATTGTACAGCATCTCAAAAACATTCATCCATCGATAGTTATAAAGTATGATCTTGTCAAAATGAACTAATTATCAAACTGGAATTAAACAGTACATCTTTAAATTTTAACATATTGCCGGCATGATCATCATTTTAAACAAATTAAACATTGTTTCTTCTTTCTCTAGAAGTAGATTTAGAAAATTTCAAACTGTTTTTATTTGCATTTAGATGCAATTTGGATGTAGATTAAATGAAAACATATTTAGGATTGTACATGTACCATACCAAGCCCCAATGTTGAAGTGCCTTCTTAAAACAAAGCAAAACTATAAGAAATCCCTCGTAATTACAATAATCATACTTATATATTTTTGTTAAAATCCCCACTTAGATTATAAATTGAATTTTCTACTTCTCGGCACTTCGTGTGTTTGTCCCTTTGTGAACTAAATAAACAGTATAGTGTCTCACACGGTTCGGATTAAAAGTTCGAACGATTTTAGTCTTTAAAAGATTGCTATGTACAGTATATGACGTCATAAATATTTCCATTTACTTGTGGAACCAAAGTATAACATTTCAGACGTGTACCGAGCGGAAGTGTATTGACGAAAACCTCTTAAATCCTAATTTCGTTCTCTTGTAATATTTGCCCAAAATATTTTATCAATTTTCATGTTTTTGAAAACGAGCTCTTCAGCTGAAGCTTTTGGACATTCCAGACAGTGACAATTAAGCGTACGTTTGAATGAACCTAGTTTATAAGAATCTCCTTCGTCTTGAGTTCGTCTTCGATTGATAATAGCAATCATTCAATTCCTTAGTTTCTTTTGCAAAAATCGTTGTCTGTCTTCTACCCGTCCAATTATACTTTATTTACTTTTCATTTCAATTTATTTGTTCTACCTTTATTTCACAGCTGAAAATTATAGCGTTTGTAGATAACTGGTAAAAGGAAAGTTCTAAGCATTTTAATTTAAGGTGTACATTTTGTAATAAAATATGTAAGACGAGAGAATTCTGTGTCAACAAATCTATAATTGACTCCCACTCCCCCCCAAAAAGTCTTACCTTTATTAAACAATATAGAGCGCTAAACGAATGGTCACGTCGTATCTATGGTAACCACTGTTCCTATAACCTAAATGCCATGTACTGAGTATAAACCGAATCATTCTGGTAGATATCTTTTGGTTAGCCTGGATCGTACTGTTATTCCAAGTTGTAAAATCGTCTAATTATAGTTCAAACTTGGAACTTATATTTACGAAACAAATTCCCAAAATCATGTTGGTTGATCGCCGGATCTACCGGCACTATAAGTTCAGACCCACGTCGGACGAATTCTTATCAATCAAACGAACTGAGATTGTAGTACGGAATTATCTTTCAACATAATTCGCTTGTGAGCGTGCTGTGTCCCTTTAACCTCTATATGTAAACGTCATTAACCAGGGTGATTTTCATTGGTTGTAAGTTATAATATGGTCGTAACCACTTTAATAATAGGGCTTGTTAATTACGTATCGGTTAAAAAATATACAATTTCTGTAAATCGAAATGTTTGATTTTGAACGGAACACGTATTAAACTTTGACAAAACAATATTAAACTTTGACAAAATGAGCTATTGCTCACAGGACAAACCATTACGTTTAGAGAGATCTGTCCAAGAAATGGTACAAGCCACGGGATTGCTTCGCTCGCTTAGCAACGCAAAAGCGCGCACGCCGTGTGTCATCAGTACGCGCGCACATATTTAAAGGTCGTAATTTCGGAGTGCGCGATTTCATACATTATTTGCCTCATCAGATCCGAAAGTTTTAGGCCTACTCGAACTCCAACGGTAATACACCACGTTGAGTATAAACCTAAGGTAGGGCTAAACAGTAGTTCACTTCAGGCTAGGCCCCAATGAACAAGCCGTTTATCTCCGCTGTCACTTGTATTGTAATTTTAGGCATAAGCCTAGTATTAAATTAAATCATAACATGCATCGGTACTGGCCATAGCACAGTAAGCCACTGGCACTGGCCCTAGCGCCTGTAGCTAGCCGGCCGGAGGCACACTCATGTCTTACTTAGCCTGACCGGGGCCTATAGGCCTAGCCTATAGCCAAGACTTTAGTTTGTAAATTGTAGGCTATAGGCTAGGCCTGGGCTATATACTATTCGACTAGGCCTACCACTTTACTAGTTAAACTTAAATTAACCATTTTAAAGCCTACTCATATCTGAGTGACTATGCTATTAAACTGGTTTTCGGGTCATCAGATAATCAAACAAAACCCACACATGAGCAAGTGTTATTTACACAGTTATTGATTGTATTGATGCAGGAAAGATACCAATGCCAGGTTCAGCCATGATTTGTAGGCAGCAACATGGGTACCGGCTCGAGCATCAGTTAGGCCATGAACGTGCCGGGCAGTCCATCACAAACTTTTACTCCTAGGCCTATGTCTACTCTTGCCTCAGTTCCACATCCAAACTTTTAGGTTTCTCCAGGACCACAACCTTGACAACCAAGCCTTCAAAACACATGCAACCAAACATGGCAACTAGGCCTAATGCCACTGGACAAAGACTTGATGCAAAATTGGCAAGTGATGTCTCGTCAAGCCCACCAGACTTTGACGACGATGAATTTTTCAAGTTTTGTGGCGAAATTGATCATATAATAGGTCACGACCCTGTTCCTAGCTCATCGCAGAAGCAAAAACAATCGATTGCCTCATCTCATAGCAGTAGACCGGATGAGTTGCCTGTTCTTTCCATAGGTGGTGCTGATATCAACGCTGCATTGCCTAGTTGGCATACTCACAAACCACTAGGCAGCTCACAGCCTCATCAAATCAGACATCAGCAAAGTATCACTGAAAATAGACAACCAAGTACCCAGCGGTTTGGTCCCCGTGAGCGTAGCGGGCAAGGACACATCGACTCTCACCAGCAAGATGCAGAGCGAGAGCGAGCACCCAAACCGCACCGCTATCAAACCGTGCAGTACCCTCGAAGTACGGCCAAGAGGGCCGTATTTCCAGGGGATCTTCCGCCTGCTTTTGTCAAGAAACTGAATCAGAAGCCAGCCGCCGGTTTGACAATGCCCAGCGATCTTATGCAGCGAGAGAGAGTGCTCAGAGACAGGTTTGAAGACACCTGGCTTCGTAATGCGGCAGAGAAGCACGCAGAAAGAATGATAATGTTGGAAAAAGATTCCAAACTGACAGCTCCTCAAGAGAAATGTGAACTTGACGATGATTTGTCACAAGTGAGTGATGTTCGGATAAAAAATGTTTATTTTGAAAATATTTCAATTAAAGTTTTACATTTAAGTTTTCAGAACACATGCATTTAAAATTTGGATGTATATGACAACCTGCTCATTAAATATTGTAGTAACATTTTATGAAAACACTTTAAGTCCTAAATTTGTTGTTCTTCCTAACCGTAACTTTATTCAGTTAGGTGGATTATATACTGCGAAATACAAAATTTACATTAAGAGTCACAAGAGGGCTTGCATCAAAAACGTATCATGACCCCCTCCCTTTAAGTCTTTACCAGTAATTTTTATTGATTTGTTTGAAATTTGTGTAGACTGTGTGACATTTTAAAAGACTTTCGAAAATAACACTATATACTTAATTTCTTTAATTTTATTTTCTAGGAAAACGATTTTGATATTTCAAAATTCAGAGCAGCAAATAAAAAGGTAACAAACTAAACAGGATAAAATGTAGGGCTTGATCGGAGAGTCACATTTAGGAGTTATGAATAGATATATGGAAACAGGCAGAGAGTTTGCTCATTCAGAAGACATGATATCATGACCCTAGCTTTGAGAAAAAATGGCAACAGGACAACATTCAAGTTCTAACATTGCTAAATTCTGTGCTTTGTACACTTTTAAAGATTACTCCTTAACCAAATCTCACAAACTAACATATTTGTAGAGATCTTAAGTCTATTTTTTATTCCTTTATTTCTGATAGTATTACCCATTCCATTCTCATGATCAGGTATGCATTAATCGATCACCCGGCTTCCCTGACTAGATAAGATTCATTACCGATACATTAGATAATTTTTATCTCCATCACCAAATTTAATGGAAATGTGTATTCCATTGGTATGAACACCTAAACTGCTTGAACAGATATTTTGTTCCTAATGATAACATTTTTTAATTTCCGCTCCTTGAGACCAAAGTGAACACGGTGGATAGGTTGTTAGCCACTACGTACAAGGGTTACAACACCAGCATGGCACGGCAGGGTACCCTGCCGTCACTCCACAGTGACAGTACTTTGTCAAAAGGTAATAGCTCCGTGGAACAAGTAACCAGCAAATGGTAAGTTCAAACTGTAGAGGGCGGGTTATGTAGCCTGTATGCATCAATTGTTCATAGTTGGGAGGTAATTATATGATGTCTGACTGTCAATTGGCCAGGCCATTGTTCTCAGTGCTGCGATTGGTGAAAAATGTTAGTTGAACTGTAAAAAAAAATAGCCAATCATAGGTAGAACATGCACCGACAAATAGTGCAGTAGTCCCCCTTCCCCCCTGCTTTGTGAATGGCGGAGTCTACGGGCAAACAAGCGTGTGATTTGCCCCTTTTAATTCCTGTGTGAACTATATCGCATGCCCTCTGTATATTAGCGTGCACCATAGCTTAGAGGGAACATTTTAGCCAACGTCTTTTTTGTACAATACTTTGGAAATTTGTTCTACTTTATTTATTCGAGGGGCAGGTCTCATCCAAGTGATGACAGTCACGAGATGAAGTATAATGCATCAGAAGAAGCTCTGATTAACATTATTGAAAGCGAATTTTCGTAAACACGATATCAGTTGGTTCTTAACAGTTTACTGAAGTATAAATGTTACTTATGTTTGGCTCTTAGTATAAATCTCTATTACATAAACACGGTTGTGTGCAGGCGGGGTAGAGAAGAATGCAAAGCGCTCTCAAAAACTAGCAAACATCTGCTTAAAAACCTTCTTACAAGAAAATGACACCAACGTAGTGTGTATCATAACACAGATTCATTCAAAAAGCTGGACATAAATTTTCATTTCAGTAAACCTTTACTGTTTTTCTTTTTGACTCTTTGGTCCAACTTCCAATCTCCCTGTACACATTTCTGCATTGACAGTGGGCCTAACTCAGAGGGCCTTTAGGTTTACTTGCCTCGTTGACAAG
>JAVCKS010000021.1:322664-332837 GCA_032273685.1 Pteraster tesselatus | reverse complement strand
TCAGACATTGAGTCTCAGAAAAGGTTTACTTGATTAGATGATTATGGCATTCGCTGAAAAATTATCACCATGGATCCGCAAAGTGAGGACGAAGAGAAGAAAATCAAGTACATGTAGCATATAATAATTCTTTCATTTCGTCAGTGGTACCATCCTGTTTTTGATTTTGTCTTCCTTTTTTATTGTTCCAAAGATGATTACCACAAATGGCCTGTAACTTAATGCTATTTCCTCTTTCGTAGCGTGAAGACATGAATGATGTTCTCCATAATTATATTTCCTCCTTTTTGTGAATTATCCTCTGCCATTTGTGTACAATATTGTTTTCTCGAAAATAATTGATTGAAGCTGAAGGAGAATATACCATGTTCTTGAAGGAACGCTATCGCGGAATGATATATCCATAGATTCTCTAGCAAGCCATTTTGCGGTTCACCAAGACAGCCTCCTCTAAAGTTCATTGTAATCCTCTCTTGATTGGTAGTAGTTAAGCCCAAAGAAAGTGCCAAATAAGAGTTCCTTGGGAGTAGCAAGTTTCTTATTATTTTTTTAATGTTTTGTTGTGTTTGTCATTCGGTAAATTGTTATTATTTAAAGTTTTTGCCTTGTCCCAAACAATTGTGTCAGTGTTGCTACAATACAGGTCTTGGGTGGGCGGGCAGGCTGGCAGTTGCCTCGGCGGTTAGTCAGGCAGTTATAGAAATTGATTTTTTTAAGACTGACCGCTTGATTTATTGCCAATGTCTCATTTCTTCTGATTCATCCAGTTAAAAGAAGGAAGTTTCTTTTATAGGACACGATCCTCTGGGGATGCATAAAGTAAAGCTGTCAGTGCAGTAAAATGTCGATCGTAAAATCTTAGTCCTTCTGTAGCTACCAGGGATACATTGACATAGATGAGAACTTACGATGATGATGAGACTGATGGAGTGATGGTACTCTGTAATCACTAGGGATATGTCTAGAAGGAACTGTCTCCTAATCTAAGATGATTGGATAAATTATTCGATAAGTGCCACTTGTATTATATCTATAATTTAAGACAACTTGCCTGTTAACAAGTTCTTGTCCTACCAAGTGTTTTGAATAGAATGTAAGTTGTCCTGACAGGCTGCTTTGTTGCAGAAAACATCTCAAAGTATTCACTGTAGCAGCACTAGTACACCAGCCTACTAGAGAGATAGGCTGGTCCAAATGGCAGGGCTGAATTTTTGTCCAATTCCTGGCCTGACGGCACCATTGGTGCTCAAACGCTTGCAGGAGTTATCTTCCGGATGATATAATGCTGGATGTTTTTGAAATAATCCTTTGCGGCCATTAGTTAGGAAAATGAACACAGATTCAATTTGCCTGTAAGCTAGTTCTTCTCCTGCTGAGTATTCTGTGCATGTTTGCCAAAAAGCCCATAATCTGTGGTCTGGGGTTTCTATTCTTCCACAGGGTTCAGTTCCCCAATATAATCTTATAACAATGTCAGGAATGTTAAAAGGTTTGATTGTGTTTGTGTGTTGGTACGCACACCCAAAAAGAATAGTAATGCCTTGTAGTTTTTAAAATCATTCTTTTCTTTTGGTTTTTCCCATGTAGGTTCTTTCAGTGAGGTAACAGACAGGTAAGCACAAATAATGCCGTGCTTAACGCAAAAGTGAATGGCTGGCTGTAGTCATCGAATTTCCATTCTAATGATGACAATAGTCACTAGTGGGGTTGTGATGACTGTTTTACGAAGTGAACGCGACCAGGTTGTTTTTAAACCTAGCGGAACTGGGTTTGAATCCAAAGGGTGAATTGGAATTTTGGACCTTGAGGTTTTTCCCAAGTTTCCTCTATGGTTCCTTTCCCACCTGTGAAATAATAAAAAATTATACCTATGATGCAGTCCCTAGTGATAGGCTATAGCTCTATCAACCCCTTTTTCTCGAATTATACTAAAAAATAAATCAACAAGTAGAATTAAATCAGATGAATTTGCGCAGGGACTGCAGTCTTTAATTATACGATCTCACACCTGGTCGACCTCATCTCTTTTGTAGTGATTACAGCTACAGCGCTCATTGCGAGCCATACCATGGTACGGTCTGTAACCAACACCTCATCCGAAGCAACATTTACCTGAGGGCCGACACGTCGCAAGACGACATTGAGCTGGAAGTCCAGACAGCCCTGACTCATCTGGAAACGATCCCTGACATCACGGATACCTGCCGGACGTACATTGTCCTGTCCATATGCTTGACGGCGTTCCCTCTGTGCAGCGAGACGGAGGACCTGTCCGTCCACCAGTTGTGCCGGGACGAGTGCCAGTTACTCGAGACGGACATTTGTGCACCGTTGTACGAACACGTCGACTCGCAAATCGATCTGGACCTCGTAGGGGTTCTGCCCGTATGCTCGGAGCTCCCACGGGCTGGCAGTCTTGACAGTCGGTCGTGCATGAGGCTGGGAATGTCCAGCTCTGGAGGTATGGAGTCAATTGCCAAAAGTATCTGTGACGGGATTATACAAAATTAGTCTTAAAGATGTACTATCCAATTTCAGACCGATTTCCTTCCATGAGATATTATTTTTAGGTTAAACTGATAATTTGGTTTCTTCTTTTTATTAGCTTTAAAACGTTATATGTCAAAAGGAATTTTTTCTGCCAGAGAATACTTTGTCAACTGTTTAGTAGCCATTACTAACATAAGCTTTTGGAATCTGTCTTCTTTTCAGATCCCACAATTTCACCACAAGAAATACCGCGGTGAGTAGCCCGTAGTTCAGTAAAGACATTTACTTATGTAAAAAGAAAGCGGGGGTCGGGGTCACGGGTTAGCAATTTAACAATAATTTCTTGTTTTTATTTATACTTCTAGCGGTGACTATATCAGTTTGGACCGACTAATGAACAACGATACTAATCTCCTTACTGGTAGCCGAGCCGCACTACGATGTAGAATCACTGGTATGCCCGAGCCACGGTATACGTGGTTTAAGAACGACGTACAGATATCGGAGAGGGGAAATAGGAAAATTACAATCAGGTACAAATTTTGCTGGTTAAGCCTCCTATTTACAAGAAACGCTTTTGCTTGATACCATGACCAACATTCACAAAACTTTATCCAGATTTTTTTTTCTAGAAGCAGGTTGATACCCTTTTTTTGCCTACCGCGTAGGTCGGTATCACAGACTTACAGAAGAAGTTACAGTTTTAGAGGTGGGAGAAAATCTCCAAAATCCACTCCGAAAAAATGAATTAATAGTGTTTTGGATATTTATATTTGTGGGCGTCTGATAGAAAATGATGAGAGAAAAGAAAATAATAACAATAATAATATTACTGAATGTAAACTTTTAGCAACTAAGATTTGGGGTAGCTATCAACTTTATATATTGTTCTTATTCCAGGACATACGAATGGGGGTCCAAATTGTCCATCAAGAATATGGATACCACGGATACAGGATATTACCGCTGTGAAGGTGATAACAGAGTGGGAATGAGGTCTACCACAGGAATATTACGGGCCACAAGAAGTACGTTAAGAACATGTTATATGATATTATATTCGTTGGCACTATGAATCACAAAAAAAACTCCTGTTGCCCTTACTGGACAACTTACTCTTTACTCCTATCGAATTTGAACCAATGTGATGAATTTTTTTTAAAATTTATTGCTGCTGTTTCTTGTTGTTGCTGTGGCCACTTCTGCTGGTGTTATGTTGCTGCTGCTGATGTTACGTTGTTGCTGCTACTGCTGCTGCGACTGCTGCTGCTGCTGCTGCTGCTGCTGCTGCTGGTGGTGGTGATTCTGCTGCTGCTGATGCTTCTGCTGCTGATGCTTCTGCTGCTGCTGATGCTTCTGCTGCTGCTGCTGCTGCTGGTGGTGGTGATTCTGCTGCTGCTGATGCTTCTGCTGCTGATGCTTCTGCTGCTGCTGATGCTTCTGCTGCTGCTGCTGATGCTTCTGCTGCTGCTGCTGATGCTTCTGCTGCTACTTTTGCTTATGCTGCCACCACTGGCACTGCATCTGCCCCTGCAGCTAATGCTAACAATGCACTTCTCCACGCTGCTATTTTTACAGTAAATAATTTATAATGTGTTTTATGTTTTGTAACAGGTGAAATCGAGCAAACACCAGGAACAGTACTGTAAGTCAAGAAAATATTATGCATGGTTTTACAAATTTTAGAACAATCTACCGGTACTATAGTTATTCAGTGAAATGATTTAGTGTCATTTTAGTGTGTACTACATGAAACATGGTGTTATGAAGACTTGAGTCATCAGAATGTTGGTAATTCCAAACAAGTAACCTTTGACATCTAAAATGGCCCCTACAGTGCTGTTGAAAAATGCTGTTATTGAACCTTTGCATGCTATGGCAACTCCAGACACCCATTTGATAATACATGTAGATACCGGCAACATTGACAATATTATTTGACCTTCAAATATTTGGATTCGTATTTTGTAGTGTGCTACAGAATAAACTGTGATACTGTACATTATAGAATGGATCACTTGTAACAGTTTTCCTCCCTAAGATCAACTGCCAGTTATGATTTACTGTTTATTTTGTTGACTTTCTTATAGTTCCAACAAAGGTTACTGCCAGCCGTACCGAGGGATGACCTGCTCTAACTTCATCGGTAACAACAGCATCTACGTGACCGATTACCAGGCACAGGGTCACATCGAGGAGCAGTTGACGGGTGCCTTCCTGGTCATCGTGCATGACCTGAGTGACCAGTGTCACGAGTTTGCCATTCCATCCCTCTGCTATTTTGCGTTTCCATTCTGCGACGGGATCTCCGACCAGCCGCAGGGCAGGGAGCTATGTCGTGACGAGTGTGAGATACTGGAGTTGGACGTTTGCCAGAGGGAGTACGCTATCGCCAAGGAGTATCGAGGCGTGACATTGCCTGACTGTCAGCAACTGCCCAAGATTGGCAGCAAGGAGAGTGAGAATTGCATCCGGATTGGGATACCCTCAGTCAAGGCGTTGACAGGTTAGGTTTAGGGTGTCTCCGGTAGATACATATGGACCTGCCCACATTGTTGTAGTCAGTGGGGCAGGGTTCCTTTGGTCTATCTGTCTGTCCTGCTGTCTCTCTGTCTGTCTGTCTCTCTGTCTCTCTGTTACTTTCTTTTTTCTTAGGTAATTTATTTGTAAAACTTCTAAAACCCTGTTAGAAACCAAATATGAAAAATTGTTGAAATGCAAAGAAAAAATCCACAATAAAACATTTACTGTAATATTATAATGTGTTTGTTCTGTTTAGATCTGAAGTGCTACAATGGAACTGGAATCAACTATCGAGGTAAAGTGAACTACACAAAATCTGGATACGAATGTCAACCCTGGGAAAAACAAGAGGTACGTGAGGGGTTATTTTCCTCTGGTTGAAAACAAATTCTTACAAAATTCTGAGTGAGGAGAATTCACCAACATCGTTCCGTATCACTTTCTCACCTCCCTAGCCAGAGGTGCCTCAATATACATAAACTATATCTACCCTCACAGGTACCTGTTTTTACTCCTGGGTGGAGAGAAGCAATCATGATAAAGTGCCTTGTTTAGGGACTCAAGTGCCACTCCCCGGATTTGAATTGAGGGTACTAAATTACCAATTTTAAAGTTTTGACTACCTTTAATTTGTGAACACTCAAAACACTTGCTATCCAATGACACAAACTTTGTTGTATTTGTGATCTAACTTTCTTTCTTCCTATTTCCCACCCTCAGCCACATTCCCATTTCCTGAAGCCGGCTGAGTACCCAGAGCTCGCCGGTGGGCACAACTACTGCCGTAACCCTGACAACGGACTAGACAAGCCGTGGTGCTTTACAACAAACCCTCAAGTGCGCGCCGAAAAATGTGACATTCCCAGATGCAGTAAGATTCTCTCTCTTTTGGACTTTCAATATTAAAGTGGGATTTTTCCCCCTAAAATTCTTGAATCATCTGATAATCTAAAGGCAATTCATGAAAATAGTAATAACCATCTTGCTCTTTGTTATTTAGTGTGAACAATCATTACACAGAAAATACACAGCCTGTATTGAATCTATGACCAAATTCATGTAGAAGTGGCACAGTTTTTCTTTGGGTAATCCTGACCATGTTGTCTAGACAGGCACTTGACCATGGTTTCTGGGACGTTTTTACTCATCAATGTGAGTTGTTATTACTGTTAAAGTTTTTTGAAAGAAGGTGATGAACTCGGTATTTCAAGTAAGCATGCAGAAGAGGTTACAGTTTTAGAGGTGAAAGTAGAAACTAGGGATACCCACTTCATAAGTTTGCACCACTCAGGGTTCGAACCCGGGACCAACCATATCGAAGGCAAGGATAGTCACTGTAGCCCTTGACCCTCCTACCAATGGTAGTGAAAGGATTGAATACATCGCCCACTTACAATCAGGTTTTAGAAATCCTCAAAACATTTTCCCACTTCACCTCCTCCTGCTTAGATGATCTCTATGCAGAGCCGACCAATAAACCAGAGATACTCTACATACTCGTGCCTGCTATTGCGGTGCTGATGGTCTTAGCTGTCATCATGGGATGTGTGTGCATGTGTTGGAGGCAGCAGAGGACACAGCGATATGCAAACCATAATGGCTTGAACAACAGACCAGCGGAGATGGTGGCACTGCAACAGAAGCCACAGGTACAAGGATTGACATTCGTCGGGACAGTTTGAGGGCAGCAGAGTCCCTTACTAGTAGCAACCTAGCTTTGCATTCTTGCTGTTGGGTTGATTTGATTTGACCAATTTGACCAATCGGTGGACCACGGTAAACAGTGAGGAGTTTGGGAATGTTTGGTTCTTAAGAGTTGTTATCTCTCTTCGGCAACCAGCCCCTGTCAATCAACTATCGAATATTTCTATTGAAAATAGAGTAGATTAGCCCTTAGCAAAAGGGTTGTTAAGACCATGACTAGAAAAATGAAAGATGTTGACCTTTAAACTATGACCTTCATGTTTGGAAAGCTGTCACGGTGAGGTCGATTGTCCATATACGTGCTTAGTTTCATGAATTCAGGACAAACAGTTGAAAAATGAAAGCAGATATTTACTCATTGAAATTTCTTAGTTAATTTTGTATCAAAATGGATTGAAGAAACATTCCTATAAACTGTACCTATATCTGCCCGAGCGATGAGAATCCTTAAACACTCATTGTTTATGGGCATTGCCTAGTATACGAGATATCCTGTAGTTGGGTGGATATGGATTTATGATTCTCATTAACTGAAGAACTACGTAGCTGTTAACCCATGTCTAGCTGATCGATAATATTCCTTGAACATTCTTTATCAGTGTTTACAGCCATTGGTCTGTGGGAATATTCTGAGGAGCATTGGTTCACTTTTCTATTTATATTTAATTGTTTGTGCATCGTTCTGCATGGGAATGCTTCACAGTGTAAATTCACAACATTAGATATAGATGTTTTCATCTCCTCATTTGATCACATTTTTGTTTCATCAAGTAGTTTTGGGGGGATGATTTGTTACTAATACTGAATCAAGACTCAAATGACAGAGTAGCTTTCTCCTAAATGAACTCTCACCTCCAAGGTTAAATGTTCCATTATAGGGCCTTTACTTGTGAGGGCTTGTGCTTTTTGATCTTTTTTCATGTGGTGTTTTGTCATGTACTGATAAAGGACGCATCTGTCAGCGATTGTTAGAATTGCTTTTCATTGAAGCTTGCTCTGCAAAATATCCAATCGTCACAATTGTTACGAAGTTAATCAGCTACTAGGAAAATTTAAAATAATCATGATTGTAGATTAAGCCTCACTATAAACAAATTAAAATGATAAAAATTGAATACATAGGAAAAGATTTTGAATATAATTTTCTACCAAAACTTATCATCTTCATTTACAAAAGTGTATGGTAAAACATAAGTACACAAGTTCTGATTCTTTATACAGGCACATGTAGTGTAGAAACATTCCTAAAATACTTACTGGGGTATAGTTATTTTCTACCACAAGGGTCCTTTAGCCCCCAATGGTCTGTGTCTCAGGCAGAAGAAGTAGTTACAGTTTTAGCACTGGGAGGAAAGCCCCAGACAGTTTTGAGAAACCCCAATGACACCCTAAGGATCTGTAAACTACATTATACAGTTTCCTCTTCTTTTTTTATATCATTCTGTCCAATTTCCTTTGCCTGGTGTAGTCCACATGTCCACCATTGCTGTTCTGACTACTAATGCCCCCAAACTCTGCTTCCCCCAATATTGCATGCAGGTCCGTGACTTTCCTCTGGCCGCCATCAAGTTTCATGATGTCCTTGGGGAGGGAACGTTTGGCAAAGTATACAAAGGGGAGCTCATGGGGTTAGAGCACCAGTATAGCCTTAATCCCGTCACCATCAAAACACTGAAAGAAAACTCGGCGGGCAAAATGGAGCAGGACTTCCACCGAGAGGCTGAAGTCATGGCGTCGCTGCGTCACCCTAACATCATCTCATTGCTTGGTGTGTGCACGAAGGACCAACCCATTTGTATGTTTTTTGAGTACATGCCGCACGGTGACTTGCATGAGTTCCTTGTCAGGCATTCGCCTAACTCCGACGTCGGTTTCGGGAGTGGGGACGACGAGACCCAGTCCTCTCTCGACCAGTCCGATTTTCTGTCCATCGCGATGCAAATCGCCTCAGGAATGGAGTATCTGTCCAATAGGATGTTTGTCCATCGCGATCTGGCCGCTCGCAACTGCATGGTCGGCGATAACCTTCAGATTAAGATTGCGGACTTTGGGTTATCGAGGGATATCTACTCGGCTGACTACTACCGCATGCAGGCTCAGGTGTTGCTACCGATTCGTTGGATGGCACCCGAAGCTGTCATGTACGGCCGCTTCTCCGTTGAGAGCGACATCTGGTCGTTTGGGGTGGTCTTATGGGAGATTTACTCCTACGGTTTGCAGCCATTCTACGGTTACAATAATCAGGAGGTCATCGATATGATACGCACGCGCCATATTCTGCCTTGCCCCAGCGGTTGCCCGGCTCACATGTACATGCTTATGACGGAAAGTTGGAATGAAGCTCCTAATCTGAGACCCGCGTTTAAGGCAGTCCACGCCCGCTTACGTTCATGGGAGGCCCTACCGACAACCAACCACCACCAGAATGGGAACCTGTACACGAACCCTGCCGTTAATTTTACACCGAGCTACGGGCCGACGTCACCGACACAGACCCACAGCAGTTCGGGGGTCAAAAGTCAGCCGTCTTCGCATCACAGTCGTTCCACCCAGAGCAAGGGTTCCCACGGTGACAGGGTAGTAGGGTCGTCGGACAAGGCTGTATCGGAGAGTTCAGTCACAACTAGTGGGACTCACTCAACCAAGGGTAAGAAAGAACGGGTTGAACAGACTGCTGTTTGAAAATATTTGGTAAAAAAGGTTATTTTAATTTTACTGATGTGGGTGAGGGCTGCTGTAGAGAATAGGAGCCAGTACGTTGTACAAAATGGTTCTAACGTGGCATCGGGCAGAGTTACAATTCAAGAAATAAAAAATGACGTTTCTATACATCGTTATCAAGTCTGTCACCTATTTTCTATTTTCTATCTTATCATGTTTTATTTTGAAAGAGTTATCCTTAAGCACTTAATTTGGCTAAACAATAAGAATTTATGGAGAATGCGTCATTCTTCTGAGTGGCATAACAAATTTATAGGATGAAAGATTTAACATTTTGCGTGTAAAATACAACAAAATTAAATACCGGTACTTAATTTGTTAGTATGGTTTAATATATTATTATATATGTTATGTTATTACTAACCTGCAGACCTCACAAATGATATGAAATGAATGTCATTCAGTATTATATTGATGTGTTTCAAGATGCAGTGCTGCTTTTTAATAGTTCCAGTGGTGTATTTTTAGCGTCCTTTTCCACCCACCCCTCTGCCCGCCCCTCCCTCTGCCCCTCCCTCTGCCCCTCCCCGCCTCTCCCTCTGCCCCTCCCTCTGCCCGCCCCTCTTCCTGCCTCTCTGCCCGCCCCTCTGCCGGCCCCTCCCTCTGCCCCTCCCTCTGCCCGCCCCTCTGCCTGCCCCTCTGCCTGCCCCTCTGCCCCCCCCTCTGCCCGCCCCTCTGCCAGCCCCTCTGCCAGCCCCTCTGCCCGCCGCTCTGCCCGCCCCTCTGCCCGCCCCT
>JAVCKS010000021.1:285988-296292 GCA_032273685.1 Pteraster tesselatus | reverse complement strand
TTTTTTTTTTATCTGGCCTAATCCAGGTAATTGACATATCAAATAGACCACTATTTGTTGCTTATATTGTTATCTATATTCTAAGATGCTTGTGTTATCTATTTTACATGCTCGCTTTCTCAGTTTACAATCGATAATGTCAGTTTGTAAGTAGCCGATGTTTCCAAAATGAGACATGACCAACAATACATGCACCTGGATATAGACCTGGGCCCATATTCATAAAAGCCTGCTGAAGCTAGCTGGCAACTAGGCCCTAGGCTTAGTAAGCGGCTAAATGTCATTTTAGTTGCCAACTAGGCTCAGTAGGCTTTTATGAATATGGGCCCTGGATATCGGCTCTTTATCCAGAAGTTTAGGAATTTCCGTTGTGAAATGTTCCATCTCGCTATCCAACTTGTTTCTTTTAAACTGCTAAGTTTATGCAAGGTTCTTTGCAAACAAATCAGTTGCATACTTGCAGAGGATTTTGCCATCCTTAAGATCTTCATGGATATTGTCCATGCTATCTCCACGCACCGACTCTCCTGTGAGTGCCTCGATCCAGCTAGTTGCCTGTTGTGCCCTCTCAGTATCAAACTTGGCAGCTTTCTGTACCCAAATGACAGCAGAGCCACATAACATGTTACAGCACATGCATGTACACATGCAAGCCTCCACACACCATTATCATGTTTAGGTCAAGCGCAAAAAAAAAAAAAAAAAAAAAGTTTACCGCCCTTTTTTTTATTAACCTTTTTCTTTCATAAATGCTGCCTGGCTTATTTTCCTAAGATATCCATCAATAATATTTTTAAAGATAGTCACCGTGTTCACCCAAAAATAGGTGCTAGTTTCTCCGGACTAGCCATTAATGTGTTTCAAAAATGTGGGGTAATATTTTTAGGCAATTTTTCAAGAAGAAAAAAAAATGTGACCTCAAAATGTTGGTAAGGTCACTAAAAATGGCCTTCCATGAAAAAAAAAATTGTTTGTTATTCCAAAAATAATTTAAATGAATACTCTACGTAAACAATATAACACAGCACCTTTAAAAATTATATATAGTCTACGGTTAAAAATTTAATTGAAAACCAAGGTTTATTTATTTTGCACTTGAGATCTTCAGCAGTTAAAGCCGATATCATTTCCGCTTTTAATGTCTCCGTCTCTTCCTGTTTGAGGTTTCCCCTTTATCTACAATGAACACTTGTTGATCTGGTTGCTATAGTTTTAAATTGAACAGGAAGAAGTTGTTTTGCATAAAAACGATAAATTTCACACCAACCGGACAAACACATGCCTACTGATATCACATTTTCACAAAAGACAAATAATCTATACATGAACATTAAAACTAGTACTTAGTGTGTAGACAAAGCACAGAGGGTAATTACAAAATAACAAAATGGAAATAAGGTGCAATTGTCTTGTCAAACTGATTGGTGTGTGCTAAGACGTGAATAATAAGTTTGCTCATAAAACAAGTTGTCAAATAGGCTGGGTCAAGGAGACGGCGAGACCCAAAATCAATCGTGTTTTAACCCTAATCCTCAGGGTAAGCCTGTGCACGAAACACGAACTACATGTATACATTCAGTTTAATAGTAGTACATGCAGTAGTAGTACTAGTAGACACCACTACAGTACTGTACTAGTAGCAGTAGTAGTGAGTGTTGTGCAGTATTTTACACGTCATTGGCCATTGCAACAACCTGTTTCACCGACTAGTTAAGGACAAACACATACCTTTTCCGCCAGCTCTGCCGTCATTCCAAATCCCTTTGGTCTATCAGCCATGTTTCTATAATAAGTCGGCTTCGAAATGTCCTCAGAAATTTAAGAAAGTCACATACGTCGGAAATACAAATTGGGGACTCAACTCCTACAGACCACAGCGCATTACAAAATACACTTGTTGAATGTTTGAGTGTTACAGCAATAGCTGCAGTTCTCAAATTGACGCTCGCATGCCTGGCCCCTCCCTTTTTATCAACTGGCTTTTGTTTGTTGCTGTAAAAGCTAGCCATCTGGGTCGGTGTCGTGCAGAATAAGTGGGTGCATAATATATAGTTTGCGGTCAGTGCGCGTGCGTGGGTTTTTCCTGTTGTTTTCCTCACCAGACCAAAAGGGGGTCAGGCGGCGTTGCGGTACTTTCTTCCGTGACCACGGGAGGAACCGGGTTCGAATCCAGGCTTTGCATGACTCCGTGAGTTTTCCAGAGTCCTTGAGTTGTCCCCACCATTAGACATTGTAACTCCTTTCTCTCTTACGATACATTCCCACTCTGTGGTGGAATAAGCTAAATTGTATAAACTCATGACAGACTGTTGTGGCGGTTTAAAAACTGTATCAACCCCGCCCTCTTACGAAAGAAGGAAGTAGACCAAAAAGATAGTAGTAGGTTTAGGTTTTCAGGCGTTTTTCGGCTGCCAAGGCCATTTACGCCAAGGATAATAGAGGTGTATTTGAAATTAAAGAAGATAAATAAATATATAGGTATATAATATAATATATAAATAGACGTACTAAATGACGTACTAAAATTTTAATTAACATTTAGCAACAATCATTATATTTACCATGATATGTTAACAGTGAGGAGTTATCAAATATTTACATATTCAAATTTTAATGTCATATTTATTTTTCTAAGATTAGTTTTCAATTTATTGTGTTGTTGTTCATACTTGTTACACTGTGTTAATACATGGTATGTTGTGTCGAGTGTTAGACATACGTCGCAAAGTCCGTCAGGGTGTTTATTTAGTAAAACAATCATGTACTTATCCTAATCTAAGTCTGTAAAATAAAACCTCATCCCTCTGTTTCCGTTCAAGGTGTTCATTTTGAGATTGACGTTTGGGGTTCACTGTTTGTATGTAGATTCCTTACTTTGTTTCCATGTGTGATGCCATTTGTTATTAAAGAGCCATAAGTTTAGCGTCACCGTGACCAAAAAATAAGTATGGCCATTATTTATGTATACGAGAAAAATAAGTGGATCGTCAAGCGCGCATGCGCACATTCTACTGGAAGCCAATTTTTTTTACGACATTATTTTGCACGACACCGGCTGACCTTGTCACCCAACGTGACGCGTACGGAAGTTTCGAGTTGAACGATTTTCTGGTATGTTAAAGGAACACTCGTCTGATTCATTAAACCTGTAAATAATTATGTATAAAAACAACAATTTGTTAACCCTTTGCATGCTACAATACTAAATCGGGTTTTTGATTGAACATTTTAAGACAAATGGTAAGAAAACACTGTTGTTTCATGGTGAAATAATATTGTCAAAGTTTACAGCTAAATCCAGTCAATCGTAGCTCGGAGGTCAACAGTTTTGCAGCATTTCTTCTCAATTTGGCGACTGAAGTTGCCAATAGCATGCAACGTTTTGAAAAAAATTAAAACTATTTTGAGAAAATCATTTTGTTATTAAATTAGAATAAAATATTTTACGACAATTGAACTCTTACACTTTGGTCCAAGACCACTAGAACACAAAAGGCGTTTTAGTAGGCCTACTCCTTTAGTAGGCCTGTTATTTCACATTAGATCGTCCCCACACTGAACCGTATTACGCCTTTCCCACGTTAACTGTGTGGGGTCAACTGCATATTAATGTCACTATAAACATTGTATAACATTCTAATTCTGATCTATTGACCGGTAATACAGTTACGGGGAAAAAAGTGTAAACTTTTAATTCGAGCCTTGAAATTAGTGTGCTATGACCGAATGAGGGCGTCCTACTTATCGACGGCGAAGTGTCGGTCTAGTCTACGTTGAATAAGGAGCTAAAGGACCGACTAATCAGCCCCCTAAATGGCGCCGGTCGTACTCGTAACCCTACCCCTCCCCTCCCCTCCGATCTCGTATCCCTTTCCTCCCCTGTTGTTTTCGACAGCGACGGCGCTGATTGGTCGGAATGATAATTTATTCGAAAAAAGTTCATAGGAATAAAGATTTCGCCGCCGGCGAGTGGGGATGGGTCCCGCAACGGTAAGGACTTTCAAGAACTTCATGAATGTCCTCCACAATAAATTATTAGTCAGTACTATCTATATGTGCATGTGTGTATATGGATACTCGTAAATATTACCGTGCTTATTGTATAGCGCCTACAAATCTATCTAATTGTAATTGGCCAAAGTACCACATGTAAATAATTGCTTAACATTTTGCTTTTCGATTTGTGTTGTGGACAATTACTAGTAAACGAATGGAATGGTAAGGGGAGCAACTATAGTAATATTCAGAAAATGGGTTAGGTTTCGGGTTATGGTTATGTTTCAGGTTAGAAATAGGGTTGGGGTTAGGATAAGGGCTAAGTTCCACAACCCCACAAAACCCCAAATCTTTCGTGAATATTATTACTGAAAGGCACTCCTTACCGTGTTGCGGGATCCCCTTTCGGTCATTTAGCTCAGTTTAAGTTCAAATGAACTTACCATGAATAGATTTGAATTTTAAGATGATGAATGGATTTGAAATGAAAACAATGCCGAGAAATATCACAATTTGAAATCATCATCATTCATTATATTTATTATTTAAGTTTCTTGCAACGAAACATGTCACCGAACAACACCCAGCAAATTGTCAATTTCGTCCCTCCAAAATAAGTAAAATAAGTAGGGTTTGTAATACATGTACGTACACATAACCCCAAAAAGTAGACTAATAGCAAGTTACGCATTAATTCCCTTGGGGGAAAAACATCGTGATGATATTCAGCGATATAATGTCTGTGACCGAATGATTTCCTTCCACATCCCGCTAAGAGCTAGAATGTACATGGTTTCTAAGCTCAAGAAGGCTTTTACCTACATTCACAACGAATAGAAACGGGAAGGGCCGGGAATTTTCTTCGAATAGGACAGTAATCCTAACTACTATGTGACCGATATATAATCCCGGTCACGTTAAAGATTTCCATAGTGAACATGCGCAGCAGCCGGACAATTTCCTAAAATATAGCCTGGCTGGCCCTAGGCCAGGCTAAAGCCAGGCTTAATTAGGTCGCCCTTACGATCCGATCGAATTGTCGCCGATCGTGTCGTAATTACGACACGATCGGCGACAATTTGAACGGATCGTAAGGGTTCAATTACGACACCATCGGATCGTAAGGGCGACCTAAGCCTGGCTTAGAGCGACCTAGAATTCAAGGATCTGCGATCGAGGTCGCACGTCAACACTGATGAGGGCGTCCTATTCGGGCATGGGATATAAGTGGGGTTATGTTCTGTGGACACGTGTAGGCCCTATATCCACTTCAAAATATTTTCAAGATAAAATCGGTCTGGAATCGGACATTAAAGGTCTGCGGTGGTAATTTCAGTTCAGACCTATTTCTCTAATCGGTCTTTTGTGTTTCCTTTTCTTTTCCTTTTTTTGCGGTAGAGGAATTATTTGTTTTATAGTATAAAAAAACTAATTCAAAGAAAACGCGCTCTTATTTCATATAAATCCACACCGCGTACATACGTACGTACGTACGTTGTACGCCTCCATATTTTTTTTTACCACAAATGAAAACGTGCTGGCTATTGCAATATCCCATAGTTCCATTGGGCAAAAGGAACTATGCCGACGGGTATTAAAAGCAGCGCAGTAGTATCTCACACACTACGGTAATATGCCTGTGCAGTGTGTGCGCTGTGGAGGTGCAGCACCCCGGCTCACTTTGGACCGGGGAAACACGGTCAAATGCCGCCAACCCCGAACCAGATCCTGGAGCAGCTGCTCAAAGCAATAGACCAAGATGCCAAAGTAAGCCACGATTTCCATTATTTCGCCTCTTCGACACCGTAAAACCGGCGAAACGATGCAGATTTTGAACGCGAGGCTCGTCGATCACGCGGCATTCGCCATGCTCGCATGCGTGCCCATCAAAATGGCCGATTCTCGGGCTTTCTCCGAGACGGGTCGACCCAAGTTTGCTTAACGAATCTGCGACGAATCGTCACTGTCAAATATGTTAGTCCTCATGAAAGCACGACTCGTTTCCTATAGATCGTCCCAGGCGTAAAATATGAAGGAAACCGGGAGGAAAAAGTGCAATTCCGGGACGTTTTCCAAATTGTATCTAGCGATCGACGAACGGTAAGGAGGATCTCTTCAGTCGGCTGGTCTGCTGCAAAATGACTGTTTGACCGAGCAGAGAACCTATGAGCGGCCGGCTAGCGCGCATGCGCTCTTTGTCTGGACAAACACGTCGTAATTGTACGTGTAAAAATGAAAGCTAGGCAAATTGGTGATGGTGAATTGGGCGAGTTTTTACTCGATGGTTTCTTTGGAAAAAGTGTAGTAAAGTATGGAAAATGTGTTATTTGGGTACTATTATTTGGGTACTGTATGTCTGGGCCATTTTTGGAGTATAGAACTAAACTGAGTAAAAAGTAAGTAAACTGGCACGTTTTACCTTTTTTTTTGTTTAAAGCATTTTTGGGGTTTCTACTGTACGGTACTGCTATGCTAGTGCCACTGCCAGTACATGGGCACGATTGTAAATTTGTAGTGTTTTGAGTGTAAATTGTAATCACCTTGGATCACCAACACTAGTTCTAGAGCCAAGGTGGAATTTACATTGTTTAATATATAGACCTATTTCAAGTTAGCTGTGTACAACAATTCTAAATTATTTAATAATTGATGGGTACAATATTACTATAGGCTAGCCTATATTATTTATATAGCCTAGGCCTAAATCGTACCTAGGGCTAGTAAAACGTAAAACATTGTTAATTTTTATGAGTTATTTTGGAGTTTTAGCTTAGTCCTTAGACCTACATTTTCAGGTAGTCGATTTGCTGGATAGACTTTGTCTATTCATGCAGATCTAGAAAATATTCTCCAAGTCCAAGATTAAATTATTTATTATTGTTGTTGTTTGAACCATCCTGTTCGAACAAAAATGTTATTTTATTTCTGGTTTTTTTTTTACTTTAAAATCTACATTGTCACTCATAGGCCTAGTAAATAAATTAAAGTTAAATGAATAAATTGAGGTAAATTATACAAGCGTGGCGATTCAAAAAGGTAAATTACTACTGTATTTTTTTTATGTTGCACAAATAATTGATTGAATCTAGGCCCCAACTGTTTTGTTATAACAAGATAATAGTACTAATTATATAGGCATGAGGATTTGTTTTATCGAACTTTTGAGAAGAAAATAGATGCAGCATGGGTATTGTGTACGGTAGGTAGGTCTGGCCAAGCATATTCTGTTGGTCGAGCATCCTGGCTTTTTCCTGACCTGAGGTCACACCCAGCTTGACAATGCGCACCAACCATGGCTCCCAGTGCAACTCTGATTTGTTTTCACTCAATGGAGGGGAAAACAAATGGCTCAATGCTTTGTCGTGATCGCTGGAAATGTGTCTGTGAAATTTTTAAACTGAATCGTGTCTGCTGTCAAGTCGTCCCTTCATATTGTGTGGTTTTCTTCCCACGGTTGTGTTCTAAGCTGAACAGAAACGAAGCTAATGTCTATTTAGTTTTGATATGATTAATAATGAGCGAGATCGGAATTGTGATTGCACATGCGCTAGTTTTCTCTCGTCCTGGGAGGAACAATAGAATCTGGCCCGGTGATCACTGTATGTTATCGAATATTTGGGATTGTAGAAATGGTATGGTGCAGGTACACAACACGGTCGATGTTTGTGGAAGAGGCTTTGTTTATCCCTCCTGAACTTTGACATTAACCCTTGAGGCCGTGCGCTTTTGAGATTCCGAATTCGTCTATAATCGCTCCAGTCATCGACCCTAATGAGAATTGCGCAGGCTTTACTTTGATATTTTTGTGATTGTGAAATTGTTTCTTTTGTCAGGTTATTAATATGGTGGGTGTGCTTGAAGCGATATCGTGCATCGAAAATATTCGCATCACCAAAGAGGAACTCGAGGTAAGACAGTTAAAATATAATTAAAACAATTTTCTCGAGGCTTGAAGTGATGGTTGTGTGGTTGGGAGAATGTCTCGGCTAGACTTTGTGGTGTAAATGCTGCTTTCCATTATTTTCTCCTCATTTTTCTGACCATGTTAAGAAAATTGTATAAATATAAGAATAGGTTGGGGAAGAAACTTGTATCTTTTGCCTAATGTTGAAGCTGTATCTTGGCTGCACGAGATTTGGGCTTTGTTGCATGAATATTATTTGATTGAAATCCAACATGACATTGGCAATTCATAAAGGTTAAGTTTTTAAAAAGGTTGTACTTTTGCAATAAAAGCATAACATACTGTGCTAGACTTCTTCCCTACTTTATTGTTAATAATGTGTGTATATATATATCATTATTATAAATGAGGAAATATACAAAAGAAGTGAAAGTGGCAGTTATACCCGGAATTCATTCCGAAGTCTGCACTAGATATCAAGAATTTGTGGGTTTGATCTCCACCAAAGTTGCCTTTTGAAATTTAAAGGCACGCAATGATTTTGTTTTGTATACATTGTGTGTTGATACTACGCCAAAGGTTCAAACCTGTTTACCGCTTCGGTTGGCAGAGGGCAAATCTACTCTCCATTATCAATTCAACATTTTTTATTTTTCTCGAGGTGAGATCCCTATGAGCGGTAAGCTGTACATCTATAGTAAAAACTCATTGCAAATCTCTCAAGTATATTGCTTCTCTATCTAAATATTTGCTAACTTTCTCCTAGGAAACCCGCCTCGGTAAGATAGTCAATGACATACGCAAGAACACCACAGACAAGCTACTCTCTGCTCGTTGCAAGAAGTTAGTCCGCGTCTGGAGTAAGCAGTTTGTGACCGGATCGACCGCCCGACCGCCGCAAGATGCTACCGCCAGCAGGCAGTCCACCCCACCCACGCGCGGGCCCCCGCCGTCTGCCAGCGGCCGAGCTTCGGCACACTTGCAGACGACTCCGAGCACGGCCTCCACCTCCACAGTGGACAGAAATAAGTCGGAGAACCGAAAACGGAGGAAGTCGGTCCATTCGCCCTCCGGGACGTGTACAGGGTCTACGACGAGCAAACGACCGAGACCGACGACCGCCGACAGAACACCCACCACTAATGCAACCAAAGAACAGACCATCGGCGTGGATGTGAAGAATGGCATGCCGGTCAGGAAGACCCCAAGTCCGTCGAACTTGGCAGCTTCCAGATCTGCTCTCCCCGCAGCAAAGCTGCTGACGGAGTCCGCATCCGAGCGTAGAACTAGTCTGCCATTGCCGAAGGGTAAGGAGCGTTCCCCTTCACCCGCCAGCCGGATTAAGAAGCCCAACAGCACAAATCAGGTACTTCAAAAGTCGTCCGTGGTAAAGCAAGTACCCAGTCCGGTTAGTAGAACTGGCAGCAAACGTTCCCCGGTGTCATCCGGTACTTCGAAAGCGGACAAT
Source organism: Pteraster tesselatus (assembly GCA_032273685.1). Classification (NCBI taxonomy): domain Eukaryota; kingdom Metazoa; phylum Echinodermata; class Asteroidea; order Velatida; family Pterasteridae; genus Pteraster; species Pteraster tesselatus. The sequence goes on along the minus strand of JAVCKS010000021.1, from coordinate 286,924 downwards.
CTCCCATCGACCATTGCCGAACAGGCGTCGAACAATTCCAATACAGCGGACTGTAAACGACAGGATCAGGCGGACGGATACATTGACGAAAGACGCGGCGGCGACGATGCATTGGTTTCTCGGTTGCTTCCACAAGGCAATCTCCCGGATGGTGGGGAAATTCTCCAGGACCCAAACTCCAGTTCGGCTAATGTGAAGTTACGGTCGCCGCTGTCGGTAAACTGCAAAATTGAAATAAACGTAACGGGTCCAGCGGTCGTGTGTGAGCGTGTCCGGGCGGAGTCCGAGTCGCTCGGTGTGGAAGAAGCAGGCCCATCTTCTTTCTCGATATTTGACGACGATTACGAGTCGGAGGAAGAGGAGCAGCCCTGCGCAGCGGTTGAACAGCAGCCGGTGGAACCGTCGACTCAATCCGTGCTACCGCTCTCGACAGACTCCAGGGAACTCTCTAGGGAGAACTCTGAAGGAGATGAGGTGGTGCCCATGGAGGACTCCTCCTTTCAAGGAGGTGCAATCTCCTCCGAGGTGGGAGATGACGATACGACTCTGCGCCAACCTGTCACCGAGGAGGACATTGCACGGCTTCACGGCGATCGATGGGACGGTGTTAATGGGTGCTACGGCAACCGAACGGAGTGGTACGATTGGACAGCATCTCTGTCTGTTCCTGTACAAGACGATGCCTTGCATATATTACCCTATGTCTGTTTAGATTGAAAAAAAAAGATTGTTAAAAAAATGGGATTCGGAAAGCCCATTCCTCAGTCATTTAACAAGATGTCCTGTTAACATTTCAAATATACCACAGAAAAATGAGGTTTACATTTATTTATTTTGAAAGTCCTGTAACCAGAAACGCTCGGGAAATTTCCGTACGCAAAGTACGTCCCAAGCTGATGAGTGTTACCAGTGGGGAAAACATTTCCGCAGTCTGCG
>JAVCKS010000021.1:240372-256576 GCA_032273685.1 Pteraster tesselatus | reverse complement strand
ATGTCTCCAGGCTCCATCTTTAGTGATTATGGAAACATCACCTGCTATTGTAGTACAGAGAGAACAAAATCACATAAAAATTAAATTAACTCCCCATATTTTGTTTAATAAATATATTCTTAATAATTCTGCAGTGGGTACTCTTTCGCATGACAGATTCATTTTAGAACAAGGTACCAACATGTTTTAGACTTATTTGATCATTCAGAGATTTTTGTTTTTCTTGATATGAATATATTTAGATATATCTCTTCTCATGCAGAAGCCGCCAAAAACATATAGCTTAGTTTTGCTCAGAATTTACCAAGGGAAATGTGCAAAACTTGATAATCTTGGGTAAACAGCACCCTCTTGTGACAGTCAACCAAGATTAATCACAACTAACTGTACTAAAACTGACAAAGATACAAGCACGAAGCGTTTTGCGGGTAATTGTTGAAGCCACAGAGGATAAACAATCCACGTTGACCCTAGTAATTCTGTGTGCAGAACTGTTACACGTGATTGTGGTCTAATATAATTCAGAATTATAATTTTGTGACAAAAGTTAGCATATTATGCGACACAATAGCGATAAACAGCTTTGAAACCATTGTAGAGTTATTGTTTCATCTTACAAAACACATGAGCGATCATAATGCGCAGAGTCAAGCCTTGAATTCCACAAAAGGCAAAAATCGCATTCGGGTGCTAACCTCCAGTTTCCCAAATGTACCTTAATTAGACTTAGAAAAATCTAAAATTAAGAATCACTAGAGGAAGAAGTTTTTAACCCGTTTTAATGACAAAAATACAACTTTTTTTAAATTTACTTTTCGTAGCGTTATCTTGAATAAAGGCTACACTTGCAGTTGAAAGTCTAGTTATGTATAAAATACGTGCAAGTGTAGCCCTTTAGCCTCGTACGTATAAGGTAGAATTGTAAAAGAGTTATTGTTTTCATTATATTACTACTAGTTTTAGCCAAATTCCCAAACTTCTTCCTCAACTAATACCTAATCTTAGATTTTCCCTAGTCTAAATAGATAAATTTGGGGAAAATAAATAAAAGGAAACCGGAGGTTAACATCTCCATCCTTAACCTGATTTGTTTTTATATTCGAGTGGTCGTACACATCTTGGTAAATCACGAAAATAGCTTGCTTTCGAAATGATGGTCACTTCAAGCAAAGTTTTCAATGATATTGTGCCCCTGCCCCTAGCCCGAGTGTCAGGTGACAACCTGTAAATGTACAATGTACCGGTATACATTTTAGGACTATAACAAAATATATTGCGATACGTTTTTTTTGTTATTGAAACAAGTTGACGAGTGGTGACCGATAGTTACGAACAGGTATGTTTTCTGCAATGGGTGTATTTCAGGATTTTGGGAAATATTTACACTACAGCTCGCATTTACACCGACACCATGAAATGCCGGCAATGGTGACCAACCATGGTATGAATAAGAGCATTGCTCCATGATGAGAGGGAACGGCACCATTAGTGAAATTTGGTCCACACTCTATAGACCATTGTGCACCTACAACTTACAAGATTGTATAGATTGTAGTGGTAAAGAAAATAAAGCAAATAAAGGGTTATAGTTTCAAATCTAATTAAAACAAGGCGGTTCTCGAACTACAAATCTCGCTTGCAAACACTGGAAACAATAAAACCTATTTGACCTTCGACTTCTTGCAAATGGTCTTGAATACTGTACATCATACCTAGGGTTTCCATACCGACAAAGGGCAAAATGGCGCCTGGGCAAAGTGGCGCCTGGGCAAAGTGGCGCCTGGGCAACGAGACGCCTAGACAATGAGACGCCTAGACAACGTGACGCCTAGACAACGTGGCGCCTGGGCGGAGTGGCACCTGGGCCGAATTGCGCGTGGGCGGAGTGGCATCCTGGCGGAGTGGCATCCTGGCGGAGTGGCACGTGGGCGGAGTGGCACGTGGGCCGAGTGGTACGTGGGTGGAGTGGCACGTGGGCGAAGTGACGCGTGGGTGAAGTGACGCATTGGCAAGGTGGAATATGTGAGAAGTCACTGTATTATTTATACCCGTCATACAGTCGTACACATTTACCCATAGCATAGCCATAGGCCTACATATTTGTACATACTGTATGCAATGCAGAAACAATGAATGTATAGTCACTTTCTGAACTTCGTTAAGGTGAGACAAAAATCTAACTTTATGAAAATAAATACATGTGAAAATGATGAGGTGCCGTTTTTATCACGTTTTTAATCATGCAAGTAAGCATAGCCATATCAAACACAAACACAGCCACACGGTCACGGTGACGGTGTCGTCTGCAGTTTCTCTTAAATTTGTTAATAATTTTGACAATTGCAGCTATTTTGAACACCAAAATAATCGTATTTTATATACAAACCTTTACAACATGTGTTTCCCAGTTGTCTCTAATACGTTCAGAAACCTGCAAAAATTCTAAAACATTTCTTTTAAATTCCTCCACTCCAAAAGTTCCATCCGCCATGTTTATTTTGATTCAGCTGCTGATACCCGCAGTTCGGGCTGTTTATCAAAGGGAGTAAGTACGACAATTGTAATACAGAGTAAGTCCTTGCCAATGGTTGCCTTAGCTCCGCCTACATTTTGTTCCATGACAGTTTCTATTCTTGCACTGTTACTTTTGTATACCCGGTTATCCACCCTTTGTGTTTCACTAGAGCCAACAAAATTTAAATTATAATTATAAGACAAATACATGTATTACTATTATGTTTTTGGCTTTTTAAGGTTCATTGAGTGTTTATTTAGCTAAATTCACGAATTGTTTAGACTGAATTACGTACAACGCTAATTTTAAAATTGTGAAGTGTTAAACTTTGCAAAACTTGAAAATTAATGGTGGTGGTGAGGTTCTCAGTCCGACATAATTGTTTCACAGATAAAATATAATTCTTTTAGTTTTTGTAACGTTTTATATAAATATTTTCTATACGCACATTTATATATTTATTAGCCTTATTATTTGATATTTTCCCATTAAATTTGAACGTTAATGTAAGTCGTGGGGTAAATTTATAATTTGCAAAAACAATTATAATATATAATTTGCAAACAACTATTTCATCAAATAGTACAATATTTCTTCAAATAATACAAGCAATGTATGTTGATATGTAAATAAACTGTAAAAGTCAATCATTCTCGCAGTATCTTATCACTGTGATTATTATTGTAGTAATCTTTGCGATTAGTAAGCAAGGAGTGGATATATTATGAATGAACGCCAGCAACTTTGCGCTTTACGCGTAGGCAACGGTTTCTATTCCCCCGCCGCATTCTTATCAGGTGACCAATCATGGAGTGAAAATGAACGGGTCATCAACTTGTTGCCATGGGACCGGGGTCATAGTCGGCCCTGATTACTTGACAGGTGCGTGACATGACAGTTCAGCTCCTCAGCATGTTCCCTAAAGGAAAGGGTTCTACTGTACCTTCAGACAGCCAGGCCAGGGAAAAGTAAGTTTCTGTTAATTTTTCGACAATTTTGACCCAAAATATCGACTCTAAGGGCTCGGTATGGTGCGGTTTGATGCCAAATTCGTTGCGTTTCGACCAAAAATTCGTACGGAGAGACATGTTTTGAAAGGGATGCCCCATCTTTTGCTGTTCTTTTTACCGTGTTACACCTCCGTGTTTCTCTCGGGCTTGAGCCGAAATTGACTGATTTTCTTTCTTTCTCGTGCATTTTACAGGTTAGCTCTCTATGTATATGAATATTTACTCCATGTGGGGGCACAGAAAAGCGCACAGACATTTCTGTCGGAGGTGAGTTGGTGAATTCGTGGATAATGAGTTGCTGCAACGGAGGGGGCCATGTTGTATTACATTGACTGCACACAAATTGTGTGTAGTGTGCATGCATTCACTCGTAGTGTGTACGTACGTACGTGCGCGTGTGCGCCCATGATACAATGGCGAACGCCATCTATTGCTCACAACTTGTGCGGTAGTAGTACATGTACTACTACCACGCACATGTGTTTGAATTGTGTACAAATGATTCAAACAATAGTTTCACAAAAGACTGACCAGATGTCTAAAACAAAAATTTAAGTAGCCTATATATCTGGATGGTTGGAAATAGCAAAACAGGTGTATTATTACCAAAATTATGAGTAACTGGTCAATATTTTCAGCCCTATTTGTTGAGTTTGCTACCTGCCAGACACCTCGGAATCGGATTAACATGCTAGTAGCTACTACTAGTACTGTAGTTCAGAGGGCACCAGAGTAGCCTACTTTATGTCCTCTAGTGCACTAGTACTATATTATTGTGTAAAATAGCAGTTGTAGAGCTGAACTTTCTTTTTCTTGACAAAAAACTGAAGAAAAGCAACCCCGTCATATTTTGTGTAGTTTTGGTCTTACTTTTGCTGGTATTGCTTTGGTGTTACTTATTGGAGTTTAGAAATAGGGGCGGTAGAATTCTTAATTTGTATCTCAAATTCGTTGTGTAACAGACTCAGCCAAGTAGTTCTGATGGACAGTGTAAACAAGGCAATCCAAATAAAGATCATATAAAAAAATATGTACAGAAAAAATCAACCAAACAAAGATAACTCCTTTTACCCTAGAACCTTTCGAGAATGGAACAGTTTACCTGACACAGTTAGAATTTCTCCACTATTAAACTCTTCAAAAATAAATAATTTAAATTCGTCTATTGCAACCATGCAGTCTCCCATAGTGATGTAATTTGCACAGAATAGATTTCAATAAAGGCATTTGTGCAGTAGCAGACAGATACATACAAAAAAAAACACTGTCGGTCACTTTGCCCATTTTTCACCTCGCCCACCCGTCGCTTCGCTCACCCGTTGCTTCGCTCAGCCGTCGCTCCGCCTACGCATCGCTTCGCCCCGACGTCGCTTCGCCCACGCGTCGCTTCACCCACGCGTCGCTTTGCCCACGCGTCGGGTTAGGGCACCAAATGAGTTAGGGTTATGGTTAGGATTATGGTTAGGGTTAGGGCGGGGTGACGTGTGGGCGAATGGGTGAAGTGACTGTAAAGCAAACCACTTAATTCACAATAACTTGTCTGAAATATGATAATTGTCTGAAACCTCATTAAAGTCTCAAGGTTATAAGTTTAAATGCTGTTGGACCAGTCAATATTCACGTTATTTGGATAAAGGGCAATAGTCTACCAGTTTGCCTGTGTGGTTTGGCACTATTCGGCGTCATGGACATTATGTACCTGTGCATGTAGACATAGGTGTGCATGTACCTGTTACTAATACTAGTATAGATACTGCACTATATATCCACCGTTTCAAACCAGGCTTAGTCATGTGTAACAAAGTGCTATCAAATCATTGATTCTCTATACCATATCTAGTATTGGGATATGTACGTGTACTCGGTGGCTACAATTTGTACAAAGTGGCGGGTGTGGCGGTTAAATGCTTTGCCACTTCGGCTAACAGCAATATGTACCGTAGATAACTTGATTGTATTGATTATTTCAAAGCACATACTTGTCATAGGATTAATCTAGACTTTTTTACTTGAAGTGATACATCCATTGTGTTTGTTGGAGTGTTTGTAAATTATTTATTTTGGGGAATGGTATCTAGGCTAGATTTTTGCCCAGCTCCCTGTACAAAAAGTTTTTTTTGTAATGTAACAAAATATATTTGCTTTTGAAATAAAAGTGATATCAGGTTCTTATGATTGAGAGTGCATTACGTGCGAATGCATCGCCTAAAAAAAAAAAAAGGAATGTATGGATGTTGTTCAGGGGTCATTGTAGCATTTGCGGGATTTGTGATAGTGTTCACTGTAATACAATGGTAAACGTATCACCCATCAATAGGGGACACGTCACAAATTGTTGCCCCAGCTCTGCTAAATGACCCATACATTTAGGGCACAAATATACAGAATTTGCATAAAGTGGTATACTGCTCCTTACCAAATAGAGACCATCGTACCCTGAAATGAGCTACCCTCTGAGAGAACAAATAAATATTACGCAAGATAGGGTCTGGTAACGAGTGTGCAGATGGCTGTTATATGAAACAGGTCTATCACTTAAATGACAAATTCTGGTATCACAATATACTGTTATAGACCTACGTGAAGACAGAAGTCTTGCCTTACTTTTTGTGCAGTAAGTAGGGCTCGATTGAAACACTAACCCCAGGTAAGGAAAAGAAAAGGTACGGAAATAAGTATCTGATCAACATTGCATAAGGAAACGACTAAGATTATACAAGACTGAATAGGATGGTGACGGCCTAGTAAAAATTTGGGTGGGATAATAGAGCATAGAGCAGACTAGCACTGGCAAGCTATTAAAAAAAATTGTACAAAATGTAAATAGTCATTGTTGTCATTTACCAGTAAGCGTTTGTTGATGAACCTTTAATTGATGTTATTTCCTCTTCTTAAACTGTTGACCCCACAGATTAGGTGGGAGAAGAATATCACGTTAGGAGAACCCCCTGGATTCCTACACTCATGGTGGTGGTAAGTAACATCAGCTAATAGCTTTTATAATAGGCAGCCATCTTGTGAGACACTCCCTGTACTTCTGATATAAAATAGGAGACCTTATGTTTTAACTCGGAGGACCAACAAAGGACTGTCTCGCAGTATGGTTGTCATTCAATGGGGTCTTTACAGGTGGGAGAGTTAGGTGGCGTAGTGGTATTTTTGATAACTAATGTAGATCCTGATTTCGAACCCGGATGGTGCTAACATTTGAACTCTTGTGTGTTGCACCAAGTTTCTGGAGCTTTCCGTCCACCTAAAGCACTAACGTCCACCGGGTAGGCTCGAGATACAAATCCTTGTGGTATAAAAAAATATATAAATTACTTCTATTGAATTATGCGAATAAATAATAACAGGCGATGATTGTGTCTATCCTTGTATGACCCTGTGTGTGCTCTTTGCATCTAGGTAGATACTACAGTGGTCAAATATTACTGATGTCCAGGGTTCACGGCGCCTATGATGGTCATTGCCGTTAATGCACTTTTAGTTGCCAAGATGACCCCTTGTAAAAATGTACTTTTCACGGCTAGTGGTGCACTGCCATGCTCTATTAATACCTTGGCCGTAGTGCCCTTCTGAAGAAACAAAATCCTGACGAATGCTTGCAAAAACCAAGCCCCAAATGGCCGATTTTATGAAATGCCGCTTTGCGATCGTGCTAGCTAGCCAAGCGGCGTGCATTCCGGCGCCTATGCGTTCATGATCAATTGCTGTACAATGATGGTAACTACTGTACTACTGTACATGTAATGTAAAGCTTGTAGTTTGCTTCCAGCTACATGTAGATTGCGTGCAAACGCGAAATCTCATGCAAGCTTCGCAAGCTAGTTACCAGCTTAATACTAGATTGCGGCAAGCTTATTTTTTTTGTAAGGGTAGTAACATTCAGAACGCACTGTGAAACCACTTGTGCTGTTGCACCGCACGGATCGTGCTAAAAATTTAATTCTAAAGATTCATACAATACATGTTCATATTTTCATCTTTTTTTGTTTTAACCACTTACGACACTTCATCTCTTGCTTTTGCAATAGATTAGTTGTTACATATTTCCATGTTTTTTTTTCTTTTGTATGTATGTATACGTATATGTATACGTATACGTAAGTATACATATGTATACCATGTACATAAATGTATGTATATGTATATACAGTACCGGCCAAAAGTTTGAGCACACCTCTGTTAAAAACTGTTCAGTAACATTTTACTGCATTTTTTGCCCACAAATGTCCATAGAAAAGTTAAAGCAAAGCAGCCAACTTCAGCTGAACATCTCTGGCAAATAATGCAGGAGGCCTGGCAGAACATATTAAGTGATTTCCTCATGAAACTTATCAACCGAATGCCACGTATTTGTGAAGCAGTCATCAACGCCAAAGGTGGCTATTTTTAGGAATAAAAAATATTGAGACATTTGTGAAGTTTCAAGGACAATTTGTATGACACGCATTAAATATATTGGTTGCATAATGTGTTTTTTGTACAGTATGTTTGGACTAACTTACTGGGCATAAAATGCTGTAAAATGTTACTAAACATATTTTTCAACAGGTGTACTCAAACTTTTGGCCGGTACTCTATATATATATATACATACATACATATATACATACATATACAGTGCTCACCATTGATGGAGCTGGCCAAATTTTCTAAACTGTCCTTCTTCAAGGCGTATATATGCAACTGATGCATCAAGTTGGAACACGTTGAATTCCATGTTGATGCCGCGCGGAGTCAGTGTACCAAAATGAAAGATTATGTGCTGCCCAAGCCGTGGTGCGTGCGTGCGTGCGTGCGTGCGTGCGCGCGTGCGTGCGTGCGTGCGTGCGTGCGTGCGTGCATGCGTGCGTGCGTGCGTGCGTGCGTGCGTGCGTGCGTGTATGTGTGCGTGTATGTGTGCGTGTATATGTGTGTGTGTATGTGTGTGTATATGTGTGTGTATATGTGTGTGTGTGTGTGTGTGTGTGTGTGTGTGTGTGTGTGTGTATATGTGTGTGTATATGTGTGTGTATATGTGTGTGTATATGTGTGTGTATATATGTGTGTATATATGTGTGTATATATGTGTGTTTATATATATATGTTTATATATATATGTTTATATATATTTATGTTTATATATATTTATGTTTATATATATATGTTTATATATATATGTTTATATATATATGTTTATATATATATGTTTATATATATATGTTTATGTTTATATATATATGTTTATATATATATGTTTATATATATATGTTTATATATATATGTTTATATATCTATGTTTATATATCTATGTTTATATCTATGTTTATATCTATGTTTATATCTATGTTTATATCTATGTTTATATATATGTGTGTATGTGTGTGTGTGTATAGATATGTGTATATACATATATATGTATTCGTATGTATGTGGGTATGTGTGTGTTTATGTATGTATAATATATGTATGTACGTATATATATACATATATATATGTGTGTGTATATGTATGTAGGCCTCTATGTTAAAATTACACTACTGTGAGTGTGTGGAGGATAATATATTACAAGCAACAGTACATAGTACCCTATGTACATGTACTGTTGTACTGTTGTACCGCATGTACTGTACATTTTGCTTGTACTGTACATGTACATACTGTAAGTGGAACAACCATTGTGTATAACGTACTGTAGGCCTACTACAGTACATAACAGTGAGAATTTGTACAGTGTACATTTTACAGCAGTACAGTACTATAGTGCATGTACATACATAAGGCTAGCATGTTTTGTATATAATTAGTAGGCCTAGTAACAACAATTACTTGTTTGTTGTCCAGACTTTTAAAAAAACAGGAGACCATATGAAATTTTTTATTTTCCAAGATGTACAATGTGGAACAAACTGTGTTCAAGAGGAAAGAGTACATAAAGGTGAACATCTTAGCCAACAAAACAATTGGTACACCAAAACATTAATTGTGCATGACATATTCCCTCCCCCCAAAATTTTTTTTCAAATAATATATAAATAAGAGGCAGTGTCCAAAAAGGAGGGTGGGATGAGAAACAAGTAATTTGTTACTTGGCCTAGCAGTCTATCACAGACCAAGCTTTAACTGTCCCTTGTTTCAGTATTCTCAGTTAACATCAATAGGTAAATATTGAAAACCTAATTCAATACTATGTACAAAAATTACAAGAAAATATTACATGACAATCATAAGGTAAATCTTTAGAGCACGATTTAGCAAAGATGTTTGTGTCAGTGTTAATGATTGTAACTTAATGACAAAAGTATTGTTAGAAAAATTGTATTGTTGCACACACTTGAAGACAACTTCGAACTGCCTGCTAATATAACATAAAATGTGAATAAAAAATCATTATCCATTTTGTTAGGATAAAAGTTTAGTATAAAATATATCACTAATATTGCACATAATTTATATTTATTGAGGGAAAATCCTGTTGTTTGGTTTGTTTGGTGGGGGGGGGGGGATTTGTACTCAACGTGTAGTTTAACATGTTTTATTTTCCTTGCACTAAAATCCTCTCTAACCCCCCTCCCCTCCATCCTTGCTCTCTCCCCTTCTTCCCTATTCCCTATCCAGCTATTTGAGGCATTCTCTTTCATCTTTGCTCTCTCATGAGGCCTAGTATGTCTGGAATCTTGTATATCTTTAAGGAAACACATGTAGTTGCTTCTTTAGGGGAAGGGAGATGGGATACATGTAGTATCAGAAAAACAAACTACTACTACACTTTAAAGAGTTTAAATTGCTACAACAACGACATTAACATTGGTAGCAAGTTGACCCCAGCGTACATAATTCCAAAGTCCAGTAAAATACTTCAATATTACAATTACAAAGAAGTTTATTATAGCAGTGATAATATCTACCAACAGTTTTACAAATACCCAGTTAAGATGTTAGTAAAGGAACTTGATTTTGTATAATAGGTGCTATGGTTTAAACTGCAGAAAAATGAAACTGATAAACATGTACGTATAATGAATAATGAATACAACGAATAATGCATTAGGATAACCTGGGTCTGTATTCAGGTCATGAGTCACATATAAATTATAAATTATTTTGGTAGCTTTTCAAAAAGCTTTTTAAAACTGTAGAATTCAAAAATATGGCTTAAAACTCCAGAAAAAATCAATGGTTAAAGGGGTAAGTGCGGCAAGATACCTTTTGTATATATATGTGTACATTTCTCAAATCACTGAAATACATAGATTGGCCCATATGCAACATACAATACACAATACTGGGTTTAGATTTAAACTTGAGAACCTTCTGTAGATCATTTACCTCCACCAAGATACACTGTTGTGGAACAACATCGCTGTCATGAATCATTTCCATAATACACTTGAACTGTATAGACTAACTTAATTGACAGACAAGCTAACAAACCGAATGGGCCAACAAACAGATTATTGGGCCAACGATCCAATGGGATGATGGGATAACAGACCGACAGACATAGGGAAAATATAACCCCCATCTAATGTCATTGGTTGGGCAGTCTGAATTACATCATGGCTTCCTAAAGATACCCAAACAGTGCATCCCTCATCGCTCAATTTACAAGAGGAGGCTTGATTGTAAACTCTTGCTAGAAGCAGTCCACCACTTCCCGCTCACCCCCCACAGGTTCCCCCTATTGTCAATTCCATATAGTACACCAGTAACCAGTAACATTTTATGTACTGTGTTGTTTTTACCCCTCTGGGGATATTTGTGTACCGGTATGTCTGATTAGTTTGTGGAATTATTTTTTCTGAAAAGTTGTAATAGTGATAAGTTTTAAGAGTGCTGTTGTTGTCATCTCTCATGCTGTTGTAAGCGTTTCACTGTGTAGTGATGCCTCTAGGCTATTTGACTACTTACTAACCTATCTGTTTTGAAATACTTTTATTGTGCTGTGCAGGGTAATCTTTCAAATTTTGAGGCCAATGTTTTTCATGGAGGGGGTGGAGTGAAAAATATGTAGAGTCCTTGAACTTGCTGATGGGTCAAAGCAATTTTAAGGTAACTTCCATGACAAAGTAATTAAAAAATGAAAAACACGATTCCTTTTTTGATGTTTAGATGCCGCTGGGAATTTAGCATCTAATGTCTGGACTGACATTTATGAATGCAGTCATTATGATGGTTTGACTGGGATTGTACATCCTAGATGATTGGACAACTCGACCGAATATATAGTCTATCATTAGCTAACCTGACTCTGACATGAGACAACTTACTTTATCCAAGATCATCCGCTTGACCCACTATAACCTCTGGACCACCACCCCCGACTATACACCCAAACCAACTTCAGCATGGTTTCTATATAATCTCTACAATCGCTGTAGCGAAAAAGGTGACTGGCAATCCATTCCAGCCCATAAAGCAATAATAATGCGAGTGCCCTCTAGAAAATGTCAATTTTTGTTTTTTTGCGTTCCTAGTGATCATATGGGCAATCACTGCGATCCCAGCAATCACGGCGATCGTGGCGATTATATAAAAACCAGTCTTTACTTCACCAGAACCTAAACTACCCGATAACTTTAACAGCCCATCACACCCCCAGACAATGGGTGCAGTTTAGGGTACTGTAGTTGTAAGCCATTGTTCCCTGCATTCCACTGGAAAGAAAAAAATACGATAAATATCGCATTGGACAAAGGATCGCAATTCTACAACTTGTAATAGCCACATAATAATTACACGTCGGTAAAGGAAATAAGGTCGTATTTTTTAAGTGTTCATTCAGTGCAGTGACGTAGAAAAGACCTTGCACTTTTCACATTGGCAAAGGGAGGGGAGGATTTTGGCGAACTGCCAAAAGCAAAATGTTTATAGTCTCTGTCTTTGCTGTAAATGTAAAATCAACAACAATGTGTTGATTTTGCATGATATTGTGTGAAAGATGTTACCATTTGTTACTGGAAGAAGAAAACAATCTCTGTGATGGCGTCAACCAGTCTGTGATCCGTGGCAAATGTCCACCTCTCGATTATCGTGAGGTTTTTAGAAACAGATTGGTTATTTATATTGAATGACAAGAATGATAGTCATGAATTTGAGCATGCCTCATTAAAAAAACATTTGATTTAGATATTTTGAACCCCACAAGGGTCTGTATAGTGAGCCTACAATATATTTTACGATTTAAGACATGGGAGGAAAGCTCCAGAAGCTTGGAACCGAAAACCGAATGCACTTGTTGACCTACAGTAGTGAAGAAGAAATGTCAAGGCGAAATAAACTAAAAACTACAAGGCGGATATTGGATTCATGTTAACAGAAATATGCAACAAATAGTCCTCTTTTGTAGCTATTTATTTAAGATTTAAAATCAAAAGTACTGGTATAGTGTAAACATCTTGCTGTGTTGGCTCATGGTGGTGGCCTATATGTTACACTGTGAATTATAAATCTAACTATTAAAACTCAACTGCCCTAACACTTAACAGAATTTGTCTGATGGTTGCCCACAAATACATTTCTACATTCTGCAATGAGCTTTATAAATAAATTCCCAAGAATGAATTTTCAAGACCTGTCACTGGTTTATAGAACTTTATCTGTTGCACTTTCATATAGTTTCTACTGGCAAACCAATAATTACCAATCATTTTGGCTTAGGTTTCTGAAATCCATGGTCTCAAACAAAAGTGACAAGTTTTCATTCCCAAAACCCTGGAAGCTGGAGATGACGCCAAACTCACAAAGTGGTCTTTCTTCCATGCATGCTTGTTATAACACATTTAATGAGAGCACTTTAAGGGAGTGGATGTGGGTCTTTGTTCTACACAAATGTTAGCACTACATGTATATGAGAGCAACGTTTTCAAACTTAACTCAGTTTATCAGTTTGTTAAATTTTCATACCGGTATTCTGGTATTCGATAAATGTACTTACTGTAGGTGGTTGGAAACCATGGTACTAATTAAGTACTTGGATCCTATGGAACAGCAGCCATCTTGGGGTAACCATTTGTCTCTTTACAAGCATCTGTACTTGTCCCGTATCACAAAAGAACTATTGTAATTTCTGCTGTTTGCTGCTGTAAATTGTCAAATAATTCAATATTTGAATGTTTAATCTCTGTTGCAGTGTATTCTGGGATTTGTACTGTGCGGCACCAGAGAGAAGAGAAACATGTGAACATTCTAGCGAGGCAAAAGCTTTCCACGATTATGTAAGTCTAAGATTTTATTTATTTTGATGTCGGTTGTTGCTGTGTTTTATTTTATAAATGTAACTACTGAAATTATTTGGGGGAAGAGAAGTTATATGAAAAATCCATCTATTAAGCTCAGGCTCAAAGGTTTTCAGCCCTATAACTTGAAGATAGTTAGTTGGTGCCTCTGGACTTGATCATTGCCCCCAAATGCCCCAAGGCACAATTTCGCCACCCTTGGCCACTGCCCAGGTGGTGCCCCTTGGCCACTACCTATTTACTGCCTACTTAACCTGGGCAATGCCGGGTACCAGCCCTCTAGTGATTTCAATAAACTTCAAAATAAAATGTCCATGTATTTTATTCACAAAACATTGTGTACATGTTACTGATAACCAATGTGAATGCCAATCTTAAGAGGGATTCTAAAAACCCTTAGAATCCTTCAAAAATGTCTTATCAGAATTGTTTAGTTTGAATACAGTTTGGTTCTCACAGAAAGCAGCCAATTTAAAAAGTGTTATCAAACCTCTATGAAAGTGTTACCAACCGTGTATAGAACCGTGAATTGTTTTGCAATAACGTTTAAAAAGGCTTTTGAAAATTACCTTGGGTACTATGCTGTCACTAACATTCTTAGGCCTTCATTCTTAACACATTTATTCACATTAAGGTATTAGCACCATGGCTTCTCTAATAATACAGAATAGCTAAGCCCTTTCGGTTTTACTTGACGTTATTAATGTGTGTAATTTAGACATTTTCGCCTGAATCAGTAAAAAGATTCCTTGGATTGTTTCTCATTGTTTAAAAGCATTTACCTTTGGTTAGGCAAATCTGCATGGTCCAAACATCAGACCCTTTTTTCAGTACATGTACAGGTGTGCTTTTAGAATTTTCTACTTGACTACTAAATATAGCAACTGTGGGTAAAATAAATTGATGTCTGCTATATTTATAAATCTTTGTTCAATCATGTGGTAAACTGAGACTGAACGTTTCAACACGAACTGATGCTCCTAAATTGAATTAGGAACAAGAAAATGTTAGAGATATTAATTAACTGAATTCAACCAACCATGCTGTACTAATCTAGTTGGTTGGTCCAGTTGACACCAGTTGCTTTTAGCTTAACAATAACAATACCCGAGTCTAGTTTCTGCATTACTTAAGATATGAATAGTAGGAGTGAGGGGGAAGGATGGTTGCAGGTTCACAGTACAACAATGTAACAGGTGTAACTATGGCAACTATCACTGTCCTATTTCACCAAACTAGGATGCATTTTGTGACAAGCATTATGGCTTGGAGTAATAGTAGTCAAAGTATGTGTAAAGGATGAATACCATGGTTCCCTGAGTTCTTCAGCAATTAAAACTAACACAAGCTTAACTTAGAAGCTAGAGTTTCAGCTGGCATTTAGTTGAATAAACTTGACACAATTTCATTGTACATGTATACTCAAGAAAAAAATTGATGTTCTAGATTTTAAGCAATTTAGAGAAAAAGGTCGATCTTTATTTATTTCGTTACGGCTGAGTGATTTGGGTGAGTTCCAAAAGCTGTGTTTTGCATTTTTTGTCAATGGTCACACATGAGAGAATCCTAGAGATGAGTTTGACCACTCCTGTCCGGAACACAACCCTTGCCTATAAAAAGACACCAAAATGATGCCAAAACACTTGTTATCCATGATGCCACGACTGTCACAACCTGAGAGAGACCGAGCCATTGGCATGCTCCAAGCCGAAAGGAACCGACGGGCAGTGGTGTGGTGGTGCTAACTTGTTTTGTTTTTATTGTTGTTGACAACAATGAAATAAACATTACATTACTGGGCTCAAATGTCAATGACATATGTGGGATTTGAACACATACATTTGATTCACAACATTCGGGCAAAAACTTATGAAAAAATCTGTGGTGCGTTTCTTTTTTCCTTGTGTGTACTTAGTTTTTTTTGTTCAAAGGGGGTCGGAGGTTTACATCAAACAGCTATGTGCGTGATAGTTTAAGGATCAATTCGACCTACTGAGCAGCCTGCGCCAAGCTTTTCGAGAATCTTTATAAATAGCAAATTACAACGCTCTCTATGTAGGGACAGTCTAGAATTTGCATGTCGTAAAAAGGTGACTAGGAAGGCAGGGTTTGCACCCCTACCTCCTGAAATTACACTGCAAAAAATCCATAAAGGAAAAAAATGAACCGGTCATCAATGCTCCTTGACTTTGCAAAACGTTGGGACTTTATTGATCTTGGTTTCAGAGATCGGATCTCTGTCACTTGATCTGGTATTCTAACACTGGCGATTGGAGAAAGGAGATTGACCATGGACTGCAGGGTTTTTGGGAGCGTACAGTTTTTTGGCACTGACCACAGGCTCGTTGTTGCAACCTCTAAATTGAGTCTTAAGTCTCGTAGGATGCCGACATCTGGTCAAGTACATCATTTTTATTCTGCTTGCCATCCTGCACCTCCGTTCTGCACCCGCTGTT
>JAVCKS010000021.1:172618-185616 GCA_032273685.1 Pteraster tesselatus | reverse complement strand
TTCTAATCATTCTAATCATTCTAATCATTCTAATCATTCTCTATTTAACCCTGTAATCATTATTGTTCTAAAAATGAATGCTATTGAATGATACAAGTAAATTAGTCTAATCACTCTGTGTAACCTTCTACGAACATTTTTCCTTTAATAACAATAATGTTGAATTCTTTAACAATTCCTCAGAAACAATTAATGTTTTGTAACAAATATATCTCAGTTTCTGATAAACTTGTGTTTTGGAGGAGACAGCAACCAATTCTTTGTTTTGACATGGCCTTATTTTATTACTTTGAGATGAATGTCACAAGTCCTATTGAGTCAACAGAACTGCAAGATGATACCCCTGTGAATCTGCACCAGGTAAAAGAGGAGGAGGAACTGTGGGGCTTTACTTTGGTTTGGGGATGGTGGGGTGTTTAGGGACAGCGTTTTGGGGGAGGAAATTGGACTGAATAAATAAATAATTGGGATGTTGTAGCGAAGCTATTGTCGGTTATCGACCTCTGGTCATGTTCAGAGAAAACAAGTAATAATTTGGGACCGGATAAACGTATAATGTACTGCTGCTTCCAGCAGGTCATTAAGGAAACACTCCAACTATCCCTGGAGACATTTGTTTAAGCTATTTATCATGTTAGAGATAATAGCAAGTGAACTTTAACAAATTTACTTCTTAAAGAAGACCCTTAGTCTGAAATCGGGCTGCAAATTAGTGTGGGAAAAACATTGTCAAAGAAAAAAGAAAACAGATTTGTGAAATGTGATTTGGGGTTTTTTCCTCCCAAGCAAACAAAAAGGAAATACTCACCAGACCACAAGGGATGTCCATCCGAGTTGAAACCACCAAATTCTGCGTCCGTATGGTACATGCTGTTGTAAAGTTTATTCTTGAGAATGCCCTGCAGATGACTGTCATCCCACTGTAGATCACATGCTTCAATGGCTCGGGTGAATATTGTACGAGGTCTGTCTGTGTCACCTCCGCCTGCTGCTGCTGCTGCTGCTGCTGCTGTAGGAAGTTGGACAATAAACAGGTAATAGCTACAATAGGTTCTTCAGCTCATAGGGCTCAACTGCTGCTGTTGCTGTTGCCACTGTCGCTGCCATCGCTGCTGCTGCTGTCGCTGCTGCTGTAGCTGCTGCTGTCACTGCTGCTGCTGTCGCTGCTGCTGCTGTCGCTGCTGCTGCTGTCGCTGCTGCTGCTGTTGTCACTGCTGCTGCCACTGCCGTCACTGCTGCTGTAGCCTTTGTTCTTCCAATTTCAACTTCCAACAGCCATACTGAGAAACTACAATGTGCGATTTCATCCATGTTTCATGGAGAAAAAAAAGTCACAACCGTCCCTGAGTCACTTACCTGCTGGATCCTCTAGATTTGCGACGAGTGCTGGGTCGGTGAGATTATTCCTAGCGTCAGCATCTTCCAAGGGACACAGGTCCTTTAGACCCCACTGGACCAGCTGCTCCTTCCATGTCATCTTCTCCCTCTGGGAATAGCCAGGGTTCATGACTACAACCATCCATAGGAGTCCTGAGTGGAATGGAATCAATGTTCATTTAACAATTGACAAACAAGCAATTTTAGGCAATTCTTCAAATCCGGACTTATGACAGTGAGGTGGTAATAGGGTGGGGTTGTTAGGGTGAGGTCCAGTCAAGTCAAAGATGGCCGGGCAAGTCTACAGGTTATGGTATTGCCTTGGTTTGTTATAATCTTATAAAGAGACCGTCAACAAACTCAACAGGGTCGAGTTGAAGAGTAGCCCACCTGTGTGTTTGATAAAACTGAAAGGCTTTTCAATGAGTGTTTGTACCTGAGAGAGGGTTAGGCAAAGAGCATATGGTTACCCCATATTCCAGAAGAGAGTTTTCAAAGAAGAGAAAAGGGAAGTATGTGTAGGGAAGTGTGGTGAACACAGCAGCAATTTGCGGCCGGCTGCATTGGATACTCGGCTCCCCCTAGTTTCTACAGTCTCTAGAGGAGCCGGCTTTCTTCCAACCATTTCACAACAAGGTGAAACTCAGTTCCCCATCTTATGAACAAACAAGTAGCGAAGTCTGCTATAACGGGATTACAAGATCATACGGGATTACAGTGAAACGAGTTTAAGAAGTGGAGGGACCCTGCAAACAAGCAAACAACTTAGAAATATCATCATTTTGAGAAAAGAAAATACCGAAAATGTCGGAAGAGAAAATCAAAAATGTAATCAACAACGGCATGGAGAATAAACTGTTTTTTTATTCAACTTGGCCAAACAGATCCAAAGAGTTCAGCTTGTGTACCACAGATACATAACAAAATAATTAGGATAATGACATTACATTAGTGTCTGCCCATGAGGCAGGGAATGCTCCAGAGTGTTATCACGACACACTGCCGGCAACCAGATGACATATATTCCTAATAGTATTGTTTTTGTCTGCAGTTTTCATGAAGCTAGTATCAATAGAAGCTAGCATAGGCGACGGTCAAAATGAGTCACTTATTGGGTAACGTTTGTCTGATTTATGCTTCAATTCATCTAAGGGTTATAGTAGTCCGAAATGAAGCTGGTATATTGTGCTCTTTCAAGCCATACATTAAATCCAAATAAAGGTTTCACACTGACAATGTTTGGCAAAGCTTGTATTGTAGAAGCCTTCAAGTGGGGTAGTACTTTGTCATGATACATGTAGGTGTACCAAGGTCTGCCCCTACAATATGGCCAGATGTACTAACACCCGCCCCACAAAGATACGGTCTGTACTCTGTTTTCACGCACTTCTCTTGAGTACTTCAACCAGTGGCCATGTTGTGGGGCTGGGATCTACTAGAATAGGGTAAATAGAGAGCTTGCGACACACAGTTGAGTTGGCAATTGGACAGGTTCACTCTTGTTAAAACCTCCATCTATGCATAGTTGCTGGCTATTTTCTCGTCCAAAATAAAAATACTGCTGTCAACCATAACTAAGGATAAAATACCAAATTATCAATTCAAAATTTTGGATAAATTGGTCTGAAATCAAACAGAGCAACTTCAAAGAATACTACACGCAATTGAAACAGCGTTTAATAAAGTCCGTAAATATTGCTGTACAAAAAAATTTGATCGCAATATTAACTGTAACTGTATTGGAAAAATAAACGTCATAAGGAATACACATGCACGCAAACACACACGAATAAAATCCTTGAAATATTATGTATGTAAAGTATATACATGCACAGAATAGGCTACACCCAGCAGCACGCACCGTGCACAGTGTATATATTCAGTGCATGCTGTCCTGCCTCCTTGAAAACCCAGCTGGTTGAAGTGTGTACATGTATTATCTGTAGGAAGCAGTGCTCATTGTACATGTATGCATAACAGTATCTTTGTTGCTTTATACATACTGCACTGTAGACTAGGCAGGAGGCCATCTGTTTTGCGCTGCAATACCGAGGCCATAAGTTATTGGCTTTGGGGGTTAGGAGGGGGATTTTGGGACAGAGAAACATACTGTGTAGAAGTTATTGGCTTGGGGGTAGGGCTTTAGGGGGTAGGACTTTAGGGGTTAGGGGTTTGGTGGGGGGTAGGGGTTTGGTGGGGGTAGGAGGTAGTTAGGGTAGGGTAAGATAAGAGGTAGAGGTAGGGTAGGGTAGGGTAGGGTAGGGTAGGATAGGATAGGATAGGAGGTAGGGGTAGGGTAGGGGTTTGGGGTCTTGAACAGAACCATACTGTGTAAACAAAGTAATTGCAATCTTCTGGTAAATAACTTTTTGCCTGTACACTGATGAATATTCATCAGCACACACCATTCACCCAACATGGCTGGTGTCCTTGCGTAGCTTGAGAGCCAAGGGTACCGGTCAGAGATCGAACCCACAGCTTCCTGCTTTGTGGAAGTGTACTTTCAGCATTCTGTAACATGTCACAGACCACATCTCACAATATATACATTCGATTTCATTTCTTTTTTTTGCCACTTTCACCGGTACCACAACATTGTCCGTATAACGTACACACGCACACACAAACACACAGGCTGTCTACCAGTGGTTACTGCCACTGATATTCCATTCACCATGGTTACATTATTTCAACCCTTATTATCTGTACACTCAATAGGACCCAATCAATTGTGATACACTCAATAGGCTTGAGGTTGACGGGGACCCTGTTCAAACATGCTATTGTTACTCAAACACTCAGCCGACCCACTGTTTCAATGATGCCATCTTCCATCTGTTTTCCCCCATAATTATAGACACATTTTAAATTAGCTCGTTCTGCGCACCTAATCTACGCTTGGAATGGAGGCTAGAGGCAGCAACAAAGACATACATGTAGTCTTGTTTCAAGTTGCTAGGGAAGTTATTGGAATAAGATTGGGGCCGAGTAATTCTGTCTACTTATCAGGAAACTCACTAAAATAGTAGCTCCCACCCCATGGCCATGGTGGTTGATTGCGATGTACATTTCCATTTGTGAAGGTTCTGAGCGAAAACCAAACTTCCCAAACATCAGATGATCTAATGAAATCAATATTTTGGGGGGTTCTTCCTTACAAATTCATCAGCATAATTGCCCTAAGAGGATTTGGGATAGGTATTTAATTCCTACATATGGTCTGAGCATACCCAACGTGAGTGGGTCATACCATCCATATTCATGGCCTTAGCTTATGGAGAGCCTGGCGGTCCACGTTTTTTTTGTATTATCCGATCAAGAAAATACAATTATTCTGTGGATGAATGGAACACTTAGGAATAATGAGGCTCTTTGTCTGTGGATGATGCGGTTGCCATGGCGATACTGGCTCTGTCAATACCACGGATTATAGTTGCCTTTGCTTGTTATGAGGCGGAAGAAGGGAACGCGGTGTTGGGGTCTCATTGTTCGTTGGGTAAACAGGTTTGGAAATGATGATCATCGTATTTTTTAAATACCACTGAAACAGTGGATGGGTGACAGTAACAATGTTGGGGAAAGATTTGTGACAGTGTCCCTCGATACATCAGTTTAAATGTACCACCTATTATCCTTTACTATGACAAGGAAATTGATTTGGAATTGAACCACAGACCTTTGGAATGCAGGTCCAACTTTCCCAAACCAACGCTCCGTAACCAACTCCCAAACCAACGCTCCGTAACCAACTCCCAAACCAACCCTGTTTATATAAAAACAGTATGATTTACTGTAATGTACAAGGGTTGAAGCCAAGAATAGACACTCTGCCCACAGCAACTACAGCTGTCTCGGGTAAATGGGTTTTTGCCCATTTCCACTGTTGGTGTCAGAACAACCGCCTGGTGTAGTGGCACTTCAAATGCTATGTACAACATTAGTTCCATTTCCAATACAAAATAGTAATGAATTGACTGACAGTGTAACCCGTAAATAAAATAAATTCTGCAAGTTATTGTACCCTATACCCTCCCTTGCCCACAAAAACAGAGTGGAAATATGCCATCTATGAATCACACCCCCTCTGGGGAGTAATGAAATTGAATTCTTGTTTGGTAGGCACCAGGGGGTACGCAGAGGCTGAATGGGAGATTTAGGTCCACATTGGGACAAGTGTTAATGAAGCACCAAGGCTGCAAAGTTTATTGCAGGAAGGGGAGGCTTATTTTTAAAACCACAGAGAAAAGGGTTAGTGACCCAGCACAAATGGACAATAAAAAAGGGTTTAATGTTGAATACTTGAGGGACAGTTAGAGAAGAACATGTCCTGGGTGAGTCAAACAAATGTAAGTTCATACCAAAGTGATTTGAAAGGATTTGCCAATCTTCTCATGAGGATTGTTTTAGTCGTAATGTATTATTTAACCAAAGAACAAAGAAGCCTTAGGAACTATAAATGCCAAATTAGTTAATGTCATATAAATTGAATTGATTAGAATACCAAGTTGACATGTTTGTGGAGTGGGATCACAATCACACTAGACTTACTTTCAAAGCCCAAAGGGAAACAAGCCAAGAAGCAGGATAAGACATGGTCAGATGCCAATGTCCAGTTTCTTATTCCCCTGGTCAAATATACTATCTTAAAGCCACCCCTAATAATGATCAAACCCACGTTTCAAATTATTTCTCATTGTGAAAGAAGTCGTTACATGTCTAATAATAAATCTAAAATACTACCTGGGTACTTGGTGTGGATATTGGATATTGCAATGTTGAAATTAGTGTTTTTCTATTTTCTATAGTCCATCTATATACGTGTACATGTACTGGTAATAATTCCTCCCAAAATAACACCCACAAACATTACTAGGATTGGAATTTCAACAGCAATTGCAAAATCTCTTATTACAAAGACTACAGCAAACAAATGCTGATTCTTGTAACCTTTTCATGACTATGCAGATAGGGCATAATGCGAGAAACAAAAGATTCTGGCAAAGTACAACTATTTTTCTACTTCACGGTGTACATGTAGACCCTATCGAACATCGGCCATATTGTGAAATATTCCTTGGAATATCCCCACACAATGGCTGCTGCTAAGACTACACAGTATGGATTTTTCACCTAGTTTACAAGCCGGAATGTGAAGAAATTAAACTTTGAATAAATGTATGCTGTGACACTATGCTGTGACACAAAATCACCAGTAATGTGGGCCATTTATTATAGAGGGAAATACATCATGTAGCACCTGGAGGAATTTGCTCACCACTTAACTGGTGCCATATGCACACCAGTTAAGAGAGACACGTATTTCATACACGTATCAAGCAGTCTACACGAGCGCCGATGAAATGGTATTCTACATGTATCTCTATACATGAATCTCTATACATGAGCTATGGTAGGCAGTGAGTATATAAGTAAACCGAATGCTTGCACGCAACTGCAACGGCGGCTCAAGTGAGCGCCCGCCGCCCGTACACGGAGTGGAACTGCTGGATCCAGCATACTGGATCAATCATTTACTTATTAACTTGCGACACACTTTAGGGTTATCTGATTTACCAAATTCACCGTCATTATGTTGGATTGTCTTTCGGGAAATTTCAGGTGGAGGAAAAGTAATCATAAATAAAAATATCTGTGATAACCAGGGCAAACCTCCTAAAATAATTATTTCAACATTAAAAGTCATTTCTCAGGGTGAAATCGTTTTGAAATCAGACGGTACATCATTTAATATAAACCCCAAGTAAACAAGAAAACTTGAGGTATGCGGGCCGCTATTCCCCGGATTGACTATTGTTGGTCTTACTGAGAGGTAGTTGCCCCCAGCCAGATGTAAGTACTTCAAACCGTTGCCTTGACGATCAGCCTCGGTTTGAAACCAACATGGCTTCCCTTGTAACTTCCTAATATTCCTTGATTCCACCCTAACTCTTCCCAGTTTATGGAGCAGCAAACTTTAGTACTAACAGTAATGGAATGAACAGATTAGGGTAGGTTTAAGGGATACTACAGTGGACTACGAGTCTTGGCTGAAGCCTGCAGGACTTCACAAGAAAGACCTTCGGTGATTCACAAGGATTCCTCACTCTAACACGAACATAAACAAGTTCATTGTAATCTTCTGTAGATTGGTGGTGGCAATTAACCATGAGAAAAACCAGAAATGGCCTTCTCTTTTTGACTTTTGTGGTCATTGAAAATTGGAGGCAGCAATGTGTGCATTAGGCTGAACAGTGCCCATGAAGAGTTATTCTGAATAAACAAATAGTTTATATGAAGAGTTATTCTGAATAAACAAATAGTTTATATGCAGATAAACAATTTGGTGTCATTTGTTTAAAACTAACTAGATGGAGTGATAGGGTTTACAAGTAAGTACAGGTATAATAATGAAGTAGGCCAAAAGGGAGGACGCGGCACAACTTTACAGTTGGTTTAGTTTGCTAGATATCTATCAATTTTAGTTTGCTCATTAGTGCATGTCATATGGGGCTAGGCAGTGTTTATTTCATGTGGAACTTCCTGCCTATGTTACAACTTGAACTAAACACACTTGGAGAGTTAGTCCATCTCACTTCCTTTTTTCTTTTTTTTCCCCTAAAATAATGTTGAGGCTAAATCATGTTCACTTTAACAACGGCCATTAATATAAGTGTCTGGATCCCAAATCAATTAAAGTTTGATTTAATTCATCAATAACAGCTCACTAAGATTTCCTATGTCGACAAAATGCAGACAGTCAAATTGTTACAATCCCCCAATCCCTGAAACCCATCCCATCTCGCCAACCCCCCCTCCCCCCTCTCCTTCCCCACTCTGCCCCTGGCCCACCGCCGCCCAAACTGGAACAAAGTTTGTTGATTCCTCAGGCAAAGCTGGCTCTTCATTCTCATACCACATTTATATCAGTTATCGGCTGCTACCTATCCCCAATATCCTGTTTTTTAGTAAGCTGCTATAAGAGTAACTCAGACTTACGCTACAGACGTTAGAGGTGGTACAGGACCATGCACCACTCTTCCTTCTCTCAAAGGATGCAAATAGATAAATCCTACTGCTATGAAAACACTTCAAAATTACCTCCCCCCCCCCCAAAAAAAAAAGAAGGAAATCATTGTTTATTTTGTTTTAACGTTTATTGAATTTAGAAACTTGCAAGTTTAAAAACCTTCTGCTTTGAGACTCATTTTGAAAAGTCAGGTCACATGCCGTCCATTTCAACAGCAAAGTACATGTACATCTCTCCCTCCCGATGAAATCAAGAAAAAGAAAGAAAAAAGCTTTGCCCAAACTGGCATGGGATCTCATTTCCACGTCTGACTCAGCTGTCATCTGATGTCATGTTTACGCCCAGTGACATTTTTACTGACATATAAATGATCCTCATACATGTTAGCTTTCATGTCTGATGATTCAAATGGCGGCGATAATTGGCTTTTATGAGCCATCGGAGAGCCCCATGTGGCTGTAGCTTCAACATTCTACCAAGTCATAGTGTCATGTCAAAGCAATCTACTCAATCAGGGGCTTAGCCCTGTGGTTTCCTGTTTGGTCAAGTCCAACAAGGTGGGGGGGGGAGGGGGGACACATATGTTCACATGTTCACATTTTTGTATAAACTTTCTCTACAATCATGTATGCTTATAATTATGTATGCTCATTGCCTGTTGTAACTTTAAGGTTGGGTTTTGTCTCAGTAGGAATCCCTAGATGTGTAATGATGTAGACTGAAACAAGATGGCCGTGCCGTTACAACTGATTTAAAGTCAAAGTACAAAGCATGATATAACCATTGCCAAATGCAAAAACACAAAATGCAACTGCTCTGTCCGATGTGTGTGTTGAGTTTCGAGGTGAACAAGTTTAAAGGTTATCGTTAAGCACAAATCAGGCATTACCACCCGAAGTAAAAACAAAAAACTTGCGGGGCAGTATATTATTTCGGAATATTAGAAACAATTTCCCTTCTAAAAAAACACACTCAGTTCCCTTTCACACACACAGGAAAGTAACTGGATACTTTAACGTCTGGTGGACAGGGTTAGAGATTACACCACACAAGAAGAAAAATATTGACTTTGTCTTTTTTAAGCTGTAACTAATATTGATCCAAAATATTCGCACACAATGGGTGCGTCCCCACCGAATCCCAAGGTGAACAAAACCAAAAGCAGCGTTAGGAAATTGTCAAAGAATAAAACTGCCTTTTTATAGCCGTGCCCACACTATATTAAGGAATGCTTAAGGCTAGACATGCAGCCAGTCAAACGCCATGGGAATTCCAATACAAATGTGGTACAGCACTAAGGTGATACTGAAAGATTGAGCAGACAGGCCTAAACCGCACAGACTCACAAAGTTCTTTCAAAATTCCTAAAGAGCAATTATTAATGAGTTTGTTTACTACATACTGGACACCAGTATGTAGTGAAGGACCAGCATCCTTGAGGGGTTAGGACCATTTGCATTAGACAGTCCCGGGTCCTAGTCTAAAGTTTCCTTCAGATTAGCGACAAAAGTGCCCAAGCCACTGAGCGACATTTTACATCAGCGGGTATGCTATAGTACACCGATAAAGGGCACAAACTTCTTTAACATTTAATGTTGAATTTGGACAACACAACATGATTTAATATTTAGGTAACCGATTGGTAATTTGGTTAGGCAATCCAGTTTCAAATTTGGACAACCCAATTTAAAATTTGGTCAACTCAATTTAAAATTTGGTCAACCCAATTATAATTTTGGACACACTGTTTTGAATTTGGATAACATATTTTAAATTAAGCCAACCTGTTAAATAAAGCCACCCTGTTTCCAAATCCCGGCGTTAATGTGGTTGTCTTACCTAGTTGGTCCCACAGCTGGCGGTGTTTGTCCGTCATCTGGGTTCCCTGTTGCCTCCAGAGCTGCAACCGTGGGTCCACCATGAACTGCTCCGTAATCAACGTTAACATCCTAGCACCGTTCGAATCTCGGGCACGTAGCATCTCACGAACCTAAAGAAAGTAGAAATCAACAGTTCGGTATAATCGCACCTGGGACTTACTGCTTTATAGCGCGGCCGATTTTTGACCACTTAGCATGCAGGAAGTCGTGGGTTCGATCACCGCCCAAGATGCTTCTGGATGACCTCTTACCTTGGCAAACAGGGAGTTAAGCTGCCTCTCGGAGTCATAGTAACCGCCTTGCTGCAGGTATAACTTGACTTGTTCTTGGACTTGTTCCGTGTCGAGATGCCAGCAGCTGTCGTCATCGATGCTGGCCCCAGCCGTCGGGTCAGGAGCACCTGAAAGACAGAGACGAGGTTAGAACACGGGACATTCTTTAGAGAGAGGGACACGAAATGGTCAACGCTGGATCATTCTTTCTTTACTTTTAGTGAGAGGAGGGTTGAACAGTCAATAAGTGGTCCCTGGAGTCAGGTCTTAATCAACCCATGGATTGAAGAGGGTTCTTTAGTACCAGGAGTGTGAAGTGGTCAATACATGCCCCAGTGGTTGGGTCAGGAGTGCCTGTATAAGTTGTGTATCTATCATCAGGAAAGGTAGTTGAATCAAGATAAATTGCCGATGACAATAGCACACTGGTTGAAATGTTGATGATGTCTATCTATAGGTTCTACCGAGCCAAAATACAAGATGAATACCAGCTGACCTATGTATAAAGTATAATGTATACCACGTGTATAATGTGCTATACTCAGAAGGAAAAGATAACATGAGAGGATGTTCGTTATGGGTACACCATACACCACATGGTAATGAGAGATGGGAACTTGATAGCAAACTAATGGGTTTGTTCGCATTCGACATTCAAATACAATTTTTTAAATGTGTCAATAAGTCCATTCGTAATTACAATTATGCATGTATGCATGAATGAATTTTCTTTCCTTAAGCTTAGGGATAACCATTTCTCCATGTGTAAAGCGATTTGAGGGTACCGACAACATTTCAAGCTAAATTTATTTTCAAAATTCAAAGCATATTGTACCCTTTGAAAGTTTTTACCTATATAAATAAACGTTATCGTCTATATATTATCCTTCCGATCAATTTGATTGTTTCGTCTTCATGCAAGTTCAGTGAATTAGTGGAATGGTATCATTCGTTAATAGTGACCAGTTTACCCATGGACTTTTAGGGCTGTTTTGGGCTTCAGTGTATGCGCAGTCATGCAAACTGGCAGCCATGTTCCTAGGTCCCGAAATGAGCAAGTCAGCATTTCCTTGACAGTAAAATGGCAGTTTTTGAGAATAATTTAGAGGCAAAGACAAATGCACCAAGACCATTAATTAATTCAATTGTCTGTCTCCGTGAAAGTACAGCTTGTCATTTCTTCTCCCTAAATAAACAAAATTGAATGGCAGCCACATCCTCCACGTTTTCTCCACAAAATTGGTCCCTTTTCGAGCTGTAGGCCCCTACCTGTTACCAATCAAACACCCAGCTAACGTGGAACAAGTGTACTTGAAGGTGTACATCATTCAAACACAGAAAGTGACTTCTCTGTCTAGTTTGAATACAGTACATGGGGATAGCCTGTAGGCCAAGCAACCAACTTTTCATACATATATTCCGCAGGGGTGTTCAGTTACCATTAGTACATGGCTAGCTGTATAAATATTCACTTTAATAATGTTGTTCGGAGCTCAATTTTCAGCAGAAGAAAAAAACAACTTGACTGAGCCCACAGGGGCTAGTAACCTTAACAAATAAATTTACTCAATTGAAAAAATTGATTAACTGGATTGAAGGGGGATCCAGGTGGCATTGTGGTTCGAATCCTGGCGGTGGCAGCGCATGAATTGAAACTGTGGTGCCTACTTGGCCTCAAGGGTTCCCAACATCTATGGGACTTTCCTCCCACTACTAAAACTGTCACTTCTGCCTCCTTCACAGACAATCATAATTTAAAAACTTTAAGTATATAAATTAATAAAGTTACTGGCTAAAAAAACCTTGGTACAGTAATAGTATGCTAAGCAGGAATGTTCTGCTTAGTTAACTGTTTAGCCCCCAAGATAAGTAGTTACCGTTAGTTCCCACCAATTAAATAAACATCTGCCTAAACAACATTTTATCACAGACATTCACTAGCACCGCCACCAAACTACGCTAAGCAGGAATCTGCCGCTTATAAAGTTGCTTAGCGCTCCCCCAGGGGAGACAGAAGCCAGGTAGACATTTGTCATTCCAGCCCAGCCAGTTGGAGTCGAGTTGGAAGATGCCGTCGGCGGGCAGCCATTACAGCTTCCTGCGTGTCGATTTGAACACGAGTTTAAGCATCGGCTTGCATACACTAATAATACAGTCGGGGCTGGACTTCATACATAAAACACAGGTGAGCTCATGGCATTTTTATTTTTTATTCAGCGGTGAACATTTGTCATCATGGGTCGAGGGAAGAGATTAGATTTCGGATGGCTGTGTGAATAAGTCAGCAAACTTCCTGTGGTATCACTCGCTGACACGTTCTTCCATTATGCATGGGGTGTGAGGAGCGAACACAGCTGCCTTTGTGTTGCCACGGTGATGGGTCATCGGCAGATAAATAAATTCAGGGAGAATACATGATGATTGAACAACCTAGGGGGAGGG
>JAVCKS010000021.1:145902-161626 GCA_032273685.1 Pteraster tesselatus | reverse complement strand
TTTATATTCAAAATGGCGGAGAAATACTACGATAGTACCAAACTACCATAGTCGTAATCCAGGCGTATTTTGGTCAACATTCCCCTTCATTTATTTCCCCCTAATTTATTTGACCTTGGAAAGACAAATTGAAAACTAAGAATAGTTTGTGGCCAAAACTTTCAATTTGTTCCAAATCCCCGTTTTAATAACTAGATTCTAGAATAACCACATGCGAAGCTGTATCTTGTCCGTACGAGGTGTAGGCTTTTCTGATAATGTTTTGGACAAAGGAAAACATCTGGAATAAGGAATTTGAAATGAAAACCAAGAATAACTCTCCTGTTGTGGAAATATTCCTAAAAAGTCTTATACACAACGTTTTTTTGTGAGTAGAGGGAAATGTTATGGGAACAATTGAAAAGTTGACTTTGTTATTTTGCATGCATCTACGACAAATATTCTATAGGCCTACGACAAACAGTTGAACACGTGATATACATCGTCACGTGTTCAACTGGTTGGCAAAATGAAACAAAATGGCGTCTTGTTTATAAACGTAAAAATCGTAATGGTTAGTCAGTTCGGATGAGTCAAAGAAGCACTTCACGTCCAGATAATAATATAGGGATATGGGTTAAAAGGCGATCTGTATCAAAACTAACTGCGAGACATGTATTGCTCCCTCTCTCGGTAACATCTTCAACAAAAATGTGCCAATGACTTAATACTGTTTTGCGCCCTCTACCGATACTTAAGAACAGCTACTCAAGACCGGCAGCAATGGGTATAATAATGTGTCCCTCTACGATCATCCAGGGAAATAGTCGGATCGTATGCGATTAGTGGGTTGGGCTTCCAAAGCTAGCGGAGGCGGAGCCGGAAACGGTTTTGTAATTCGAAAACATCCTAGACGAAGACGAAGAAGTTCGAACAACGAACAGACCAAGCACGCCCGTGCGAACGTACGACATCGCTTCATCCGGTCAGATGGTGGCGCTGTTGGACACGTGTACACTATAATGTAGTATAGCTAGGGATGTGGTGATGTACATCAAACAAACATGGTTTCGCTATTTGCACAAAATCACGAATAACCAGGTTGTGAAAGTCTGCCCTCTAGCGTCGTTGACTGTTCGCTAATTTGACCACGTGAAAAAGGATACCCGACCAAATTGTTTTCTCAGAGAAAAACGATCGGTATTCCGAATATTAAATGGTTTTGGATTTTTTTAGAAATTTTATAATCCTAAAAAAAGACTGGATTGAGCATCTATTGTTTCCAGTTCGCGATAATTGATGCCTAGCAGGCGCCATATTGATAGGACCACTCTCGCGCAGTGGTCCCAACAACACGGCTGCCGAGACGTTTGGGTTTGGGCACAATAGACACTCAATCCAGCGTTTAGTATTATTGCTTTTTCAGCGCGAATTGAAAGAAAGGTATAATTATGCGCATTCTGTAGATACCACTCAACCCTCAATTTGCTGTCCAACCACGGGTCCAACTAAATTCCAAAATGGCTGCCCTCCCACAACAACGACACGGCAGGCTAGCGTGATGTTATGTAGCCATTAAGACTTTTGAGAATCTTATTATCTGTACCCGAGTACTTCGCTTCCACGTGTATGTGTGGTCGAGGTCGAGAATTTCCTGCAGGTATAACAACTCCAAGCAAGAGTCACGAGAGGGCTCGCGCCATAAACGTTTCACGGCAGCCTTCCTTTAACTCAAACATGTCAGGGTCTTCGACATTAAGAGCCCGTCATAAGTAAACCAACTGATATATTTACTTCCAGCCCCGAGGGGCAGGTCCTTATTTGCACAGCCAGCGAGCTATATGGGCCTATTAATAACTCCAATATGAAATATTACCCACGTAATCAGACTCCCAAAGGCTCATATTCTTCATGGAGATGTTTTGTCGGTGTTTGGCTGGAAATAACCCTTCTGAAAAGAACATCTTTTTATTTTAAGACAACACCTCTTCCTCTTTCAGCGAATGTGTAAAGTGCTGCTTGGTGATAATCTAATTTTCCCCCGTGTTTGTTTGTCTGTCTTTCGGCCACGTTTCATTTATTCACAAGATGTTTGTTTAGTAATTGTACGTATTTTACAGACATTCCAAGACGCAGGGTTGTCTCACACGATATGACAACACAGGGTCTAGCTTCAACTGTTTGTGTCCATCGCAAACAAAGATACAACGTGATAATTAAATAAAATACACGCTGAGCTTATCTCCCGTGTAAACTCCGAACCTTGTGGGTGCACTTGCGGGCGCGTGATTTGGGGCAAACCTCAACTTAGCAACGGACATCAGAAGGAAGTGTGGTGCTGTCCCTGTAATGTTATCGCGTACAATATTCATTGTGATTACCCGGATGTTAGACATTTTTTTTATGTAACTATGCAAGCAGAGTATTACGCCCACAGTTCAGTAGGATGACTTCTCATTGTGGCAGTAACTGTATACTTTGTCGACTGAAGCCAGTGTACTAGACAATATATAATTCAAACGTTTATTTATAGTTGTTTTTTAGTTGAGATTGTTTGTTGTTTGTATATTAGTTTCCCTAATTCGCACACACGTGTATACATCAGACGCGCATTGTACTTACACGCTAGTTTGTCAATGACGTGCGCTTCGTCATAAACACGTGTTTCTGAACAGGATATTGCATTTTTTTTCTTCAAGTTTACGGAAGTCAACGGCGTTTCTAGGTTTAGAGTCCAAATCGGACTCGTAAAAAGCGCAAGGTTTCACAGAGGCAGACCGCTATATATCTTGATATTATGTAGTGAAAATCGCTGATTGGAAATGGCTGATTGAACATCGCTATGCAATGTCACAAGCAACTGCTGAGATCAACGGGTGTCGGGAACCCATGTCGCAGAGGTAGGAACTGGCGAAACTAAAGCCTAAAGGGTTCGAAGGCTGGAAAACGCCGCTTCGTCCAGGCTGCTAGAGATGGTGTCGCATTATTAGAGATGAGATCAACAGTAGTGGACTAAATAGGACATTCAACCCCCTTTATCCCTCGTAACAAAGGGCCCCCCACTCCACCGCGCCGAGACATCACATCAATAGCGTCGCTAACCGAAAACCCTCCCGCGTGACGTCCGAGGACTATGCGATTGCAACCCGAGCCGGGATCCTATTCTATAGCTCTGAATAAATTATCTCACCCCCTCAGATAGTTATGCGCTGCTTGCCACGCGGCCTCCTCCCTCGCGTGGGGTCCCGCCTCTCCTCTCCGTTCACTCTCCTCCTCCTCCCCCTCTGTTTACAATCTGTGGTCTGTTCACGCCCCGCCGCGCTCAGCCGATGCATCTTCCTGACCGTGCAACTCAATCATTGCTATTAAAATGACTCCAGCATCTGGAAGGTTAAACCTCTCTCTTGTATTTGCGGTCGCTACTTGGAAATCGCCAGCCCTATAAAACAATACATTCGCATCAATTCCCCAGGCTGAAAACAGTTTAGTGGAATGGTTAATAAAAGAAGTATTTGTTCTACGGCGAAGATCATGTTTGTAATAGTAGGAGCCTTGCCGCCCCTAGTATTATGCTACGTACGTCAGGCCAAGTGCACTTTATGTCTGCGGTAAATCGACTGTAGTATTAGCAAGCACGTAGGAGGGCGCTATAACTACTGATATAACTATCGAAATCGTGACATGGTTTAAAAATAAACTAACCAGAGAAAGAAGGGCCCATGGACATTATTTCCAGTGACAGTTTTCATTAAGCAGAATACGTTGTGAATTTTTTTACGGGAACACAATTCTGGTTTAGTGCCCGTCGTTGCCAGCGTCGTTGCCAACGTCGCTCCCAGCGTCGTTCCCAGCGTCGTTCCCAGCGTCGGAACCGTTTCCGCCTGACTAATTGCCACTGAAGAGCCTAACCATGCATGGTTTAGTATACTTGAAATACTTGCCACCCTACGGGTAAAGCATGTTAACAAACCATTGTATGGGCCAGACAAACCTGTACACAAACAAACCATGTTTCTAGAATAAAAAACAACCTGACATTTAGTATGGGTCATATCTTCCTTCGTACTACTTAGAAACATCACACAAAAACATCCACTTGAACATCCCATTTGATTATTCTTAAATTTGATAAAGATAAAGGAATACCACCTCCAATCATTCCCTGGAAATGTTTTCCCCGACATCTTTCCCATTTTTTAAAACGGACAATGGTAATAAAATCCAAAACAATGGGAGTTTTAGATCTGTATTCAATTCACAGGTGCAAAGATTGACCTAGTAATGACGCGGTTTTCGATGTTGACGTCAGTGCAAAAATATGTTGAATCAAACATGCGGTACAGTTCCCGCGTTTTTTCCATGAATAGGTTCTAATTGTTCCCTGTGTTCGCACATTTTTATCGAGACAACTCCGCTATTAAGACCAGTTGTTTCATATAAGGCCATGTCAAAATAATTACTTGTCTAGCGTCGATTATTTCTGAGGAAGGTTTTATTTCTTAATTGTTATTATTTTAATTTTTAGAATTAAAATAAATGTATTTCGAAATTAAGATTGCATGATTTGTAACCAAAGTTCGCGCCAGGAAATCAGACCAGGCAGGATACGCCATGTAGTCTGCTACGATCTGTATGGCTCCCAATGTTCATTGGGATATAACACAAGACCTGGGGCCAATTTCATAGCGCTGCTAAGCACACGTTTTGTGCTTACTGGCGTTTTATCATGCACAAACCCTATGGCTCATAACGCCCGTAAGCACAAAACGTGTGCTTAGCAGCGCTGTGAAATTGGCCCCTGAGTGTTTAGTAATGTCACGAGTAACAACCACGCTTATTGACGGTTAATCTCCTGTAGATTCACTTAAAAAATGCCCTTAATAAGAATTAACTTGAGGTCCTATGTCCTTTGTGCTAAGACGTGTCACTGCCCTGGCTAATGGTTTGACAGCTCACGCTATCAATCGTTAAAAGCAGCTTCTTACTCAATGGCTGCCACATCTCAAAATAATTATGACGGGGCAAGTAGAAGCGGATATTTTGGTGGATATGTTGCTTACGGGACAATTATATATGGGCATGTACAATTATATTATATGGGCATTTTTATTTTATTTTCATTTTATTTCATTGATTTATTTCACAGGGGAGACAAGAACAGATGTACACAAATACAAAAATAAAATTGAATAAATACATTTTACAAGAACAAAATACCAAAACATAATATATGTATATATACACAGGTAATCATCTCCAATACATTTACAAGACAGAACAGAAGGTAGCACATCCTGCAGTGCCCTGAAGTGCCACCACTGGGCGATCCACAATAGTACCGAAATAAATATGTAATAAAAGACCAACAAAACTTCCTATCTCTAAATTTAAACCGCGGACACACCGGAAGATGATGATGATGTACGTATGACACCTCGTGCTCCTTCCGATGAGTATTAATACACGGTTTAAATATTAATGTACACCCATGTCTGTGTCCATCACACTTCTACACTACAGTACTTCCGGCTCCTGTCTGTACATTAGATAGTAGTTATTTTGTATTGTTAACTACTATTCCCCGTCATGGATACATCAATGCGCAGTCGCCGATGCTATTAGCATTACCCCGTACGCGTCGGTTTCATGCAGGCTGGGCCGAGCTCACTCCCTTGATAAATGGATCCGATTCGTTCAAGTTCGTCATAGCCTACCAGCATCGTGGAAAGAATAGACACCTTCATCACCCGCACGCACGCAATAGTCTACATTAGGGAGCGTGGCTAGCTCGTCTAGTTCAGAAATAGCCTCCGTCGACGCACCACGCAATTACAGCTCTCGTCATCGTTTCAACCCCTCGCATCTTCTAGTCTCAACCTTGGCTCAGTGTTTACTGCATTTCTCTAGTCTCCGTTTGTTCTCATATGCGAAGTTAGAGACGAAGACATCTCGTTTTATATTTGTCTTGAGCTCGATTTCGGAGACGGGAAGAAGTCACAGTTTTTAATCAGGTCAGTGCTGGAAAAATATTGACGTAAAATAGTGCGGTCTCGACTGAATTTATTGCACGCAGTATTCTCTGTCGTGTACAGTAGGAACGGCTTATACACACTGCCTATGCCTAGCTGCTTGTAGAAACCATCATGTCTGACCTTTGAAAACATGTATTTTGTAACATATATTCGAGTGTCTAGATTCAAATTAATAGATTATAAAGTAATCAACCTCCCTCTACAAGTTTTTATAGTTTTGAATTGGGCTTGCTTTGATAACTAACGTTTTTGAAAATATACTGGCGCCCAAAACACATTTTACCGTCTGTTTCTTGCGTGAAGGCCATTGATCATTCCACTCGATTCCTAGATGACAACGAAGACCCAATCAGTTACCAGTCCTCTGTTCCTCTGAAAAATAAAAACAAAACCATACATTATTTTACAACTATTTATACAATGAATGAATTATTGGAAGGAAGCCAAATTATTTCATTTATTGGCTGTCTGCCAATAAAAGAAATATTAGCTGCCACCCAATAATCTTTATTATAAAATACTGTGGATTTGTTTGTTCGTGCCATTTATTCGTTTAAAGTTAATTACATGGCCAAACCAACCAAAGGTACATTTCAAATGATTTCTCAAGGGTAAATCCGTGTGTATTCAGACAGCCTATCTTGACTAGTAATATATGTTTGGAACCACTGTGTAACCAAGCGGCCATCTTGGTTACGACTAGCCTCTCCCACGATGACCGTTGTTTGGCCAGGTCTATGCGTGGCGGTGAGTCGTCAGGGTGACGTACTTGACCAAAGGCCCTTCTCGAAACTTTGACCAACCGTTAAGACTTGTTTAAGGGATGCGGTGACAACGGCAGTACTGCAGCTGTTTCCTTAATTAACGTTTGATTAACAAAACTCACTCGTACGTGTCCCCCTCTTATTTGTATTCATTGGAAAATGAACGGGTTGCCACCGGATAGCTCAGCATGGGGAAGGGATGACGAAATGACTCCAGCTGGAAATTAATTATCAATCTATCGGATTAAGAGGAATTACGGTTTGAGAAAACCCTTGTATTCCATTTTGCAATGTCGGATGGTTTTATAATAGCTAACAAAGCTAGGATCTGATTCGGGGCAAGCGACCATATTGCTGATGCTTTAGTTTCTGTTGAAATGCGGGGTTAATCCACAGTGATTGGCTTGGTTTAATCATGCCATCAGATTTTATGAGTCATCGCTTGGCGGAAATTGAGTTAAAATAATAAATGAATTATAGTAGATTAGCCTAAAATCAAGATAGTACAGACCCTTGTAGTAAACAAAACTGTACCACATCATGAATATAGTCCCTGCATCACCAGACACCTTACCTTCAAAGAACCAGATATAGGGCCCGTGTTGATATCAAAATAACATTGTACACCGCCTGGTGTTTCTATTGACCTCAGTAGCTCGATGAATCAGTTGTTAACACTCGAAGACAAGAGATTCGAGTTCAATTTATCTTAGTGTGTACTCTACCATTATATTCCTTCTAATAATAAAACCGTAATGTCGCCGTACAACGAACAGCAGTGCCCGAGACAGGCCGCACCTACTGATTATAAACACTGCATGAGATCGATAACATTTCACTCGACCAAGAACATGAAGAAATGACAACACGGTCGACATTTCATTTGGTGCAGCCGGCTTTGCTGATTTCAACCGGCTTAATATTTTGATATCGCCTGATGAGTGGGTTTTTAAATCGGAGCGCCCAAGGCTTAAGTCGAATGTTTGAGCGTTTGGGGAAAAGGTATCTGTTTCGTTTCCCACGACGGGCAATTTTGATCCTGTTTGGATGGTAACTTGGCTGATATCATATACACCAAAAGGTTATACTCGATTCCCTTAGCTGCGTCTAAAGGCTTACAGGCAAAGCTTAGTGTTCCTACCGCGGTGAGCAAAACAACCTCACGTATAGGCCTAACATTAATCCGACGAAACCACCGTTCTGAATTTGCACGTCGTTATGTCGTATAAAGTTAATCTTATTTACGTTTTTATTTTATGGTCCGAACCGTTATTGAAACACTGCTCTTAATACTTCGATCTAACGGCGAACATATTCTGCGTGCATTGCATGACGACCGTTGCGCTACATGGTCCAAGTAGGACGGGCACTGTGGGGCGGCGCTGTTCAGTGTACTCTTTCGAATTCCTCTGACTTCTATATGGCTTACCCACCATGAACAGCCCCCATCCTGTCCGCCATACTTCGAGCAGACTAAAGAATATAATTTGATCGTTTGCAAATGGCAACCCCGGTCCAAACGTTCGGATTGAAACTTATCTAAAAGCACGACACACTAAATTTAGACAAGGAAATCATCTCTAGTATAATAGTATTATTAATAAGAACCGTTCTGGGAACATAACGGTGATATACTGCATTAATCATTTGTTTCGAGGGAGCTCATGTAACGACAAAAAATATTCCTTGCCTATTTTTAACTTGGCCTCGTCTCTCGGAGGAGTGAGCAAGCAATCTAGCGTGTATGTACGTAAAGTCGAAGAATACAATCAGAGGTATCCTTTACGCACTCCCTATACTACTACATGTATAGCCATAGCCCGCGGAGCCACATCGCTATAGTGTATATGCCTAGCCTCCCAACCAGCCAGCGATAGGAGGTGTGACGTCAGAGAAACGGCGATTAAGGGACCGGCTCGTAAACGCGGCACATCCATCGTGATAATTTAATGTGCAGTATTTACACGAACAGTGTTTATTTGAGTTAACCCTGACGTTTAATGACCCCCCCCCCCGGCCATCTCTTACGGTGCGCGGTGATGTTTTTATTACAGGATTCTGAATTTCCGAAGAGTTTTTTTTTGGCGATTATTAAACATTATTAAATATTATTGATCGGGTTGGTTAGTATAAGTGCAGGTTGTGATGGTGAAATAACATCATTTCCATGCGGTGGTCCACCGACATTCGCCATAATTTAATTGATGATGATGTGTTTTCTTTACAACCAGTTTATTTTGTTTACCCTAAAGGGGCACGTCGTCGGGCTAAATAGGGCGCCCGCATTCGGTCATATCCCCCCGGATTCGAACCTCGGATTCTAAATGTGCGTGCCCTTTCCCAACAGGAGGAAAAAGCTGCGATTTCTCCTCGTCGTTCTTGAGGTTATTTACGACTTGAGCGGTATCCTATGGTAAAGGCAGAAATAATGTCCGCGATAGCGCCCATTACCCAGTCGTAATCAGTGTTTATTACACATAAAATAATGACCGATTTCAATCTTTATTTATCTATTCGTATCCTTCAAGAGAAGGGTTTGGTATTTCTCATAGCCGACACGGCAGGAATTTGCGGGTTATTGTTAAGTCGGAGGATAGCCGAAAAAAACAATTTTGCCACTTTCATTCGTCTCCGGATTCCACCCTGTTAGTACACACACACACACACACACACACATAGAAAACAAGAAGCCCTTTACATTCCTTTAAACATTCCGTCTGTCCTCGCTTTCCTCTTCAGCGTATTTACCAAACTCCTCCATTTCCCGCCATTTGCACCATAGCAACCTGCGGTTGCTAGGCAACACGGAGTATGTTACAGAACAATTGAAGTAATGTTGGATATAAGAGATAACGGAACTCTCCATCGTGGATTGAACGACCCTGCGCGGCATCTGGCTGTTTAATTCAGCAAAGTGCGCCGTCGTAACGCAGTACATAGCTGTAGTGTAGCATTTTAATATTATATTATTATTGCCTGGGCGCGTACGTACCACACGGCCAGAACCTGGCTTTCAAACTGTGTACGCAGACCGTGTAGTTAGTCGTTATTAGCCTCACCACATGGGTCTGTATGGCGGCTCTAGCCCCAATGCGTACAAGTACTATGCTCTCAGGCCAATAAACGTCTTTCTCTTCTCCTATGCACACTTGTAAAATCTGCCTCCTTGCCCACCCCCTGCCCCAACCTCCTCCCCAACCTCCTGCACAGTCTCCTCCCCCAACCTCCTCCCCAACCTCCTGCACAGTCTCCTCCCCCAACCTCCTCCCCAACCTCCTCCCCCACCCCAACCCCCTCCCCCACCCCAACCCCCTCCCCCACCCCAACCCCCTCCCCCACCCCAACCCCATGGCCCAGGAGGTATTAGCCAAGAAAAACAACCATTCATAAATCTGCAAAACAAAAATGTGTCTGAGATCTTGTTTCGGTACACTCCAAGACGTTGTTTCTTTTCTATTGGTGAACAGGCCAAGCTAACCCACGCATGTTGTCAAATTCTTAAGGATTGCGAGCAGTGAAAACCGGGCTTCACAAGTCTTTATTCACAAGTCTTTCTTCAAAATTCTTTATTCAAAATTCTTCACAATTCTTTATTCTTCTTCAAGATGTTCTTTAAGATGTTTCTGTACGCGGCGATGAGTTGTACATGCAAAGCGATAGTTGCGTGAATGTACCGTACGATAGGTCCCAACACCACTAGAGCAATAACAATATTCTGTACGGCTGCGTTGCTGGTGTACTTTGTCGAAACATAAACACAATCTTTATGAAACACCGTCTGCGTAGGTTGGTCAATAGTTGGCATAGCATCCCACCTGACTCTAACATTGCCCGAGTTTTGTTCTACCTCAGGCGATCGTCTGCAAAATATTATTTTTGTGGAGTGAAAGTTTATCCCTAGTCATAACACGGGTGCACATTTTCTGATCTCTTGATCAAAACAAGCCCCGCCAATGTTGGACAATCTTCGGTTCTTTTTGATTCCGGGAGAGGCGTACATTGTAACTTTAGTTTTGTACTTAGTCCGTCCATGTTATCGAGTTTTGTTGTACTCAATTTTGTTTTTTTCTCCTTCTACCTTTCGTACAGTTGCCACGAGACCGGAGCATCCGTCTTCGCGTCATGCCAGAGCAGAGTAACGACTACCGTGTGGTGGTGTTTGGGGCCGGCGGGGTCGGCAAGAGCTCCCTGGTCCTGCGGTTCGTTCGCGGTACCTTCCGTGAAACCTACATCCCCACCATAGAAGACACCTACAGACAAGTGATCAGCTGCAATAAGAACGTCTGTACGCTGCAGATCACCGACACCACCGGTTCGCACCAGTTCCCAGCAATGCAGCGCCTGTCAATCTCCAAGGGCCACGCCTTTATTCTCGTCTACTCCATCACGAGCCGACAGTCAATGGAGGAGCTCAAACCCATCTATGACGTCATATGCGAGGTTAAAGGTGACATTGACGGGATACCCATAATGCTTGTCGGTAATAAGTGCGACGATGGCAACCGCGAGGTGAGCATTCAGGGCGGCATGGAGCAGGCCAAGGCGTGGAGTTGCGCGTTTCTCGAGACCTCGGCCAAGACGAACTACAATGTGAAAGAACTTTTTCAAGATCTGCTTCAACTCGAGAAGAGACGGACCATGAGCCTACATTTGGAGACGAAGAAATCCAAGTCTCAGAAGAGGCGGGAAAAGCTGAAGGGAAAATGCACGGTCATGTGATTTCGTTGCGATTGACAATGCGAGATCCTGTCAAACGACTTGTGCAAAGACTACCCAAAGAATACGCCCTCTCGTGATATCGACGAAGTGCTGTATGACAACTTGCATTACGTCGAAGGGAAACATTTTTGAATGCAAAAGTATACATTTAAAAAGAGAAAGAAATATTGATAATGTAATATTTTCCAAAAAAATGAAAAAACAACTATAAAAAACGGAGTCCGCGGGTCGGAGGTTTGATTAGCTGCAAGAATGTTAGTTGCATTGTAGCAGTCAGTGTGACGTCGGTTGCGATGGCAACTGGTTCCAAACATTACTCGACCGTGGCGTTTATTAGAACTACCACGTTTGGACCAGCATACGACTTAGTAGTGACGTAATGCAACTATTTGAAGGTTTATGTAAAGTTTGAAAGAAAGTTTTTGTGTTTTAAAGGAACGGTCGACTTGGATTGTGTTTATTTTGATATACCCTATGCACAGTTTAGATGTTAATAGAATAAGGAGAGCAAAACAACGTAGAATCCTACCCGGTTTGTTTGTACAAAATCTGGTCAGAATTAAATGTTGACAAATTTAGATGAATTTACTTGTCATTGGGATCTTTTAAAATACAAGTGATGTTTAGGAATGGTACTGAAAATTGGTTTCAAAGAGAACTACAACAGCAATCAATAAACAAATATTTCTTCCTAGTTTTTTTAAATACTCACCGAATTTTCATTAATAATCAAAATCAATTCTCTATATTATTGACATCCAAAATAAACACGCATTCCTGAAATAAACGTATAGCAGGAAATGGAATTGTTTTTGATATCTCGTTTTAGACACTTTATAGTCACAATTATTATAATTAATACATTTTCTGATATTACCAAAATAATTGATTAAATTTCGAGGTATTTTTTCAGATAAGTTCTATATAGCTTGATAAAAGACAACTATTTGAAGTTGGCTATTTTGTATTCAGTATTAACATTATAACATATTATGTAACGAAGTCTTTAAGGGAAGCCAACAGGCAGCAGTAATTACGTATTTCAGTACAATGTTTGCAGCTTTGAGGCTACCCACGTTTAACGGTGAAAAGTGTGCATTTTGGGCACGCTAACATGGCGCTCACGTGTCTTCACTTCACCAGTAGTTTAAAGACAAACGCCATATTGGTTTCAATTTTCTAGGTAGCTTCTAGTCACGTGCCCTATCGTATTCAGAGCAGTGTTGTGAGGTACTTCTTTGTTTGTCTGAGTATAGACATGGGTACCACATCGACCTGAATTATATCTAATAAACTAGCTCTGTAAATGTTTTACACTTTTAGTTTTCCCTTGTATCACAGCTGCCCCACAATATGGACCCTATTGAACCGGTTTATTAGTATTTTGGCGCCTAACACAGTCACACTATAAACCTCATCAAATGGCGGTTATTGTGTGGGCCCGTCTATAACATCTATCCACGTCTGTGGTTTGCCCCACAAGATGGCGCCGATTCGATGGTCTTTAGTTTTTCTACTAGGCAATCCATTGCATGTTCTTTATTTGGACACGACTGTAATATAATAATGCAAACTAAGGTATAACTGTTTAAATGTTTAATATTCGGAAAGAGCGTTCAAATTCTATTGAGGAAATATTTTTTTAAAGAACATAAGTTGTCATTTCAAATGCGAGGAACTACATTACGTAGAGTGCGTGCATGCGCATGCGCAGTTTGACGGGTCGCTAAGAGACATCAGATGCAAAGAAATTATGAATTCAAACAGTTAAGACTGTGGATATTTCCTCCTAAAGTCCGTTTCTTTGCGGCAATTTTTGGAATTCTCTTTTGAGAATATCTTGGGGGTCATAATAATATTTTGTTGTAAAAGATACAAGATACATAAGCATATGGACATCATCTTGTAGGAAAGACATTTGGACCTGTCAGATTGTACAAAATAGTCCACCCACGCCTCATGGGAGAAGCCTGCCCCCCAAGCTGGCCATGACAGACCCTTACGTATATCGGGCCTCTTGATGAGATGTCTTGGTGAGATGTTTGTGGTGGCGAAGGCAAGGGTTCGTCTCCAGCTAGAAGAAACCTTAACGACCGAGATGACGAAGCAGCGATGCGTTATATTAAAATTGACATCCAAATTATGTAGCGCCCCCCAGTGATTGGTTGGTGCAGGCGCGATCTTTGGGAAAAATATCTACTCTTGGTTTTTGACTTTCTCAGAGCAACAGAGTTGTGCCCCACAAAATGGCCGTTTTTCATTATTGTCAGGCCGTTTAAGTTGTGTTCAGTATGCAAATATAAGTTCTAGAGATTAGTTTTAAAATGGTCTTATTTGCCATGGTTACTATGTATTATTTTGTCATAATATTGGTATATTATTACGTAATGTCTTACGATCATGTGATGAGACATTCAAGTTCTTTATCTCAAAGAAATAAATAGAGAAAGAATTCACGACAAACCCTGAATGATGTTATATGTTTTATTTAGTACACCGATATGACATGTTTTAGAAATATGGCGGATTGGATCATACAATCCGGATAATTCATGTTGATCTGACGTAGGAGTTTGATAGGGTTATGTATGATAGCATACCACTGATCTCTATAAAACTGGATGGCGCTCTTGCTAATTTTGTTGAAGCCACCGATCCGCCATCTTACCACTACCAAAACATACTTTTCCAGCCGGGATCCGGACCGGCCGCGACATCTTTGCTCTCTACGATTTGTTTCTGGATAACTGACTTTCCGCTCTAAATGGAAGTGCAAGATGGCGGATCTGTGGCTTCAACTGACTGTATTGGCTTCAATAGGAGATGCACTATCCAGTTGTATAGAGATCAGTGTACCATACGCACACTTCAAGTCTGTTACCTCGCCCCATCTTTTCCAAAGCATAAGGGGTCCATACGCTCTATAGGTGGTGCATTTCCCACGTAACCCCGATGCGATAACGTCACAGATGTCGTAGCCATTGCTCAAGATATGGGAAGGGATTATTAGGAACAAATCTAGGCTATGTCAAATAGTACAACAAAGATCGACCTCTTTCTGATGTAAGGAAAGAGCGCCATCCAG
Source organism: Pteraster tesselatus (assembly GCA_032273685.1). Taxonomy (NCBI): domain Eukaryota; kingdom Metazoa; phylum Echinodermata; class Asteroidea; order Velatida; family Pterasteridae; genus Pteraster; species Pteraster tesselatus. The sequence goes on along the minus strand of JAVCKS010000021.1, from coordinate 147,047 downwards.
CGTCGAATATAGAAACTGAATTGGCCAATATCCGTTTAATTAGTGTACACAACGTCCGTGGTTACTGCCAATCTTCGTGTTGCACGAAGTCAAAGGGAACGATGCTCACACGTCCCATGCAAACAGCGCCCCCTATATGCGCATCACCTATGATCTATAGACTTATACCGCAGAATCAATTAACTACGTATAGAAGGCGCCATTTGCAGCAACGTGTGCAACTGTTGCTCATTACCAGCATGTAAGCCCTTTTTCAGGGGCTAGGACGGTGAGCCAACGAGAGCACACATTTCGACGTATCAAAATGAGAACCTGCTGCTACAGCTTTATGTTCTGAAGCCACCATGGTAGCCATCTTGGTTTACGCCACGAACACCATACTTGGTAAGATCTATATCTACAATTATATTCCCTTACGTATACCCCGCACGTTTAATTTCGTTTTCTCAAAATGTTGGACATCGTAATACCAATTTATTAATGTCTTTATATTTACTGGTAGCTAATTTTATGGGGGGTTTACCGGTCAATTTCACGCAAAACTAATTCGTTACCATTCCATATCGTTTAAAAATTGATGCAACTTTGCCTCAGCATCCAACAGCCGAAAAGAGCCACTCAGTTGAGCATTCACTGGACAAAATAAAATGTCGTCTTTATCGTTCGACACCATGTACATTTATTAGAAAACATGTTGTAGTAATTACATTCAAATTCGTTTATATGGTACGTGCTCTAAGATTACGCCACTAGACCGCCATTTTATACAACATGCAAATTAGATGCATTTTTTCCATCAAGCTTTGCGGTTGTCAAGAGCGCCCTCTGTGAAGAAAGTTTGTATAAAATTTGCGTAACAGTATGGAACGGTCCACTGGAAAATCAAGTGAAGAAAGGTCAAGCTGTAAGGCTGAAGCCTTTAAACGAAATTAAATGACGAACTTTTTTGTACACCCGAAACGAAACTGACTGCTGTAATACTAGTTTCGTGACTTTGAACGCGCTTGATTAATGGAATTGAATAATTGTTTTGCTGAAATTGGGCCTGAAAGACCTTCGTGAATTGTTTATAATTAGGAATCTACACGCCAATGATAATGTGCGTTCTATAATTAGGAATCTACACGCCAATGATAATGTGCGTT
>JAVCKS010000021.1:73094-84948 GCA_032273685.1 Pteraster tesselatus | reverse complement strand
TTGATACCAGCCCACATATCGTTTTTTGTGTGCGGTTTCTGCAGCCATTCATTGTAATAATAATAATAATAGGAACTTATAAAGCACAAATTGCAAAATGCCTCTAAGCGCTTGGAAAAATATAAAATACAGTACAAAGTAAAAAGGAAGATATATCCTTCACGTAATTACAGGATACAAGTATAATATGTACACACAAAATATCAATTATGCGGTTTAAAAAGATGGAGTTTTGTCAAAGTTTTTAAGTTGTTTAAAGAGTCGTTTGAAGTTAAAAACACTTACGCATGTAGTAACCTGCATAAATATTCTTCGTAAATATATGCAGGATGTAAGATATTTATAGACGTACCACAAAACACATGACCACAGTTTGTCTCCGTGGAATAAGATAATTCGGCAAGACAGACGGGACAGTTTGGATCATTGTGGTATCGACGGCGTCTCGGGGGAAGAGCCTGCTCGCTGTTGTTTTCCTGTTGTTGTTGTTGTTGTTGTTGGCCGTTACCCACAGTCTCTGCATCTGCTCGTAATCTTTGTCTTGCTTCGTCAACTCGCTGCTGGTTTTCAGGGTGGATAACTCTCGTTCTACGGCTTCCATTTCTGATGAGGAAGGGGGAGCTTCCTTTGGTCAGGATTTACTTTCAATAGCCTTGGCAGTAGTAGTCAGTGCTCCTCGAAGTTTATTTTACATATTATTGCATATTAAATACACTGGTTTCAAACTGTAGTGTAGGATATTTCAACCATTGGTATAAATTTTAGACGAGAACTATTTCACCAGAGGGAGTGCACTAAAGCCAGCATTGAAGCTGTATGTGTTGGGAACCCTAATCCTACTCCCTAACCCCAACCCTACATCCTAACCTACACCCTAACCGGTGAAATAGACACTTCCTAAATCTAAACCAAAACATATCAGCAAGGACTAAGTAGTGCACTCATGTACTCTAAATTTTATTCTAGGGGGGGGGGGGGGTACAATGTACGAATTCAACTATACATTTTAATGTTATGACTGCATGCAGAAATAGAAAACGTTTTCCTGTTTTGCTTCGGGGGGGCATTAGAAAACAAAATTTGACATTAATGTGAATTTACTAAAATGAGTCCGTAGTGGATAGTTAGCAACTTAGTACTAGTGTTTGAATACAAACTGCGAGTCTATGATGATGTGACCCAGATAAGATAAATAGTGACAAATTGAGTGATATATTCATTGAATTCATGAATATGGGTAACGTCTTAAGGACGCCTGCTGCTAAGTTACAGTTTCCCCTTTCGGATCCAACAAACAACCAATATTGTTTTGGTACAATGATATGGGGTGTGCCCACACGGCGGCGGCCTACCTGTTGTTGAAAAATGCAATCACTAAAGGCAGAGCTAGGCCAAGAAAAATACCAAATGCATGAACCAATTCATCGCCTACTCCTTCGATTATTGTTCCAGTTTGGTGAAAATCAGACGATTCCATGTTCTAATGTTGATCTTCGGAGTTCGGAAAATTGTATCGTTAGGAATGACGTAACTTTATACAGTCGCTCACAATCACACGTAGTCAAGTTAGGCCTAGTCAACCAAAAACTTCATGCATGCTGTTGACATTTGTTTTCTGGGCATATTTCTGGGTCACAAACAGCATAGCGCCCTCTTGGTATAGAGGGCGTCCTAAAAGCTGAATGCCGGCCACAGAACTATTTTTAGTTTTGTGATGCCGGCGCTGTCATCATAAAATATATGAACTTTAAGGATTTGTATTTTTGGTTACATTATAACTTGTATATTAAAAGAATGTGAAGCCTCGCCATCTAAAGTTTTGTTCGCTTTATGGTATGGTGTTTTATTTTGTTCTGTCATGTACGTATCGCGATATCGACGTCTGGGTGTAAGTCTAGGCTGGACATACAAACGGGTTGGCGGTTGTATTTTGTGTACTGGGAAGACGTCTGGGTCATCAACCCCTTGGCGGGTGTATTCAAAAATCGCACTAGGCCTAGTGCTGATGTCTCGATCACCGATACTGCGATCGATCAGTAATTTATTACCACTTTTTGCTTTGTAACTCGGTACGTATGTCTTGGCTATAGATCCTGCATAGCAACGATATGGAGCCGGCGTTGTTCAATGATGTACTGACTGTATGCATGAAATGTGCTGGTCAAGAAGACAGGTATATTTATTATCAGACTAAGACAGGCCTAGGGCCCGTTGAGGGCTAAATTAATAAGCATAAATTACCTTGGCAGTGACTGATTGTTGAATGTTGTACTTTTTGTAGTATTAAAAAAATAAACAAACTAGAAGTTGTATTTCGTCACTTGGGTGACAAAACCTTGAAAATAAAGTACATGTAGGGCCTACAATAACCTCGTAACTTCAGTGATCAAGATTGTAAACTCGTGAAATAAATGTATGCAAACGATACAAGTTCTTGTACAGTAACGAATTTGCCTCGTTATTATTAAAGCCGTTCCTCAAAATGTATAATTTCCATGAAATCTGACTTCCTTTAATGCTGTAACAACTCTTCCTAGGATGTCATCGGTTCGCGTTCAGCTGGCTCTTGTGATATCTTCCCCCTTGCAGAGAAAAGTAAGAAACCTCTTAGTTCAACTTCTCAAATATATCATTGTAGTTGTAATGTTCCATCAATCGTCATTTAATTTCTTATTATGTTCATAAAACCCACAGGAGCTGAACGTTCGTCTGACGGAGGATGATGACCCCTTCTTTCTCTTTAACCTCATTCTGGGAGAGGAAGATTTTCAAAGGTATGCCCCCCTTTGGCCATAATGATTGGTGTCTCAAGCCATGAATCCGAAATTTGCATGACCGTTAAAGGTCAAAATCATAATTTTCTTATTTTGTTTTAGGTTTAATTACTCCTCCCACAAAATTATGGTTCCCTCTAAGAATTTGTCCACTACGCGGCTTCTTTGCAGCTGTCATTCAAGGTATCAAGTTTACAATTAATTCCAATGAAATAAATAATGTGGCTCGCTATTTGTTTCAGTTTGAAGGTTCAGCAGGGATTGTTGGTAGATTTTGCCGCCTTTCCCAAGAAATTGATAGAATTACTACAACGCTGCACTGAAGAGCAGACCAAGGCCTCCCCAAAGTAAGCACTTTTTATCAACTGCTGATACTTCGAGATCAACTGCTGATCCCTTGATCCGTAACATCCGTTCCTCTTATTCACCCAGGTTCGTTCTGCAGCTGCTACGAACTGAGCCGACCAATCAAAGCCTAGCAGAGCTCTCCATCGTCGAGACTAATCCGTTCAAATACCTCACTCATCTCAGCCTCAAACTCCAGCCGGGCGACGATGCGGATATCAAGAAATACCTTGCCTCCTGTTTGACATCTCTCCAGGTGATGTTTCTTTATAAAGATCAGTTCCTGTTCAAAATGGGCTTACTAGTTTCCCCGAAGCTTTCTACTTTGATAACTCTGACAACTGTGACGTTTGTTTTAGGCGGAACACGGTAAATTATCCGAAAGATCAAAGAGCGTGGAGACTTCCCTCTCAAGTCAACTACAAGAATCTCACAAGGTACGATGAAGTCGGTTATAATCAGATACCGTACTCGTGGTGGGGTGCCATTCTTATTCTAGTTTCGCAAAGAAGACATGATTTGTGCTTATTGTACCATTTCCTGAATGTTAAATGTGCAGCTTTTGGAATAGGTTTTTGCTGTAGGTCGCAACCAGGAATTGGAACTGGACTGATTGTGATGTGAGTTGAAGCACTGAGGCTATTTGTTGTTTTCTTGTAGGTCTTGGCTACCCGTGACCAGGAATTGGAGAGATTGCGGTCGGAGTGGAGCGTTCATACTGAAACTATGGAGGCTAAACATAAGCAGGAGCTATCCGATGAGAGACGGCAGGCTTTGCAGGTTCGACAGAAAATATTAGGAAAAGTAGCTGTTGATTAATAATGATAGTAACATTTACAACAAACTAACAAGTCCTTACCGACCAGGCCAGGTCCCCATTCCGATGGGAAATTAACTGCAGGTTACGAATCAGTGAATTCTAGCCGAAAATTCTGTAAGCTTTAGCTTAATCCATAAGTTAGTAGAAGAGAACGCAACGGGGGTCCACAAAGATTGTTTTCGTTGATTAGATTCCAAGACGGCGTTTATATACGTAAAGTGCGCCCTCTTGGTTATCCTGCAGTTTAGCCCATGGCATGTTAGTCTTTGTTCAAGCTAATAAAGTATAATAAGTGCCCCTGCTCTGTTCTTAACTTGTCAAAATCTTCGGTTTTCTCTTCGTAGAATCAGCGCGAGTTGGATCAGCGCTTTGACCGTGAGAAGACCGAGCTGAACAACATGAGACGGCAAAGTTCATCGGACTCCCAGGCCCGTCTCCTAGAACTACAGACAGCCAATAAGGTGGCTGCTTATTCATAATGTTTGGGAAACTTGATGAAAATTCATAGACCTCTGATAAATAACAAATGAATATTCATATTTGGATCTCATAAATTGTTCATTGATTTCAGGATCTGACTGACAGAAAGTATCGACTTGAGTCAACAAACAGGGAATTAATAGCCAAGCTGAATGCAGTTGATGAGGCAAGAATTACTTCTCGTTATAGTGTAATCAGCCCGAAGCCTAAGTGGCAGCCATCTTGGTAACCACTGGAAGTTACTGACTAGGGTATAGTTAACTGGTTAGAAGGCTCATTGGCAGCCATCTTGGTAACCACTGGAAGTTACTGACAAGGGTATAGTCAACTGGTTAGAAGGCTCAGTGGCAGCCATCTTGGTAAGTTACCGGTAAGAAGGTTTGACACTGTTGTTGTTGTTGTTGGCTAGGACTACCATCGAGCCAAGGAAGAACTACAGTCGTTACGCCAGCAGAGAGGCGACTTGGAGTCGGATCAGCGAGGGAACGAAGCCACCATCGGCCAGCAGAAGACCCGACTGGCCGTCTTGCAGCAGGAGCTCGCCGACAAGGAGACGGTGCTCAGTCAGAACAAGGAGCTTCTGCAGGTTGCCCAGCAACAGAAGGTACGTCAAACCGTTTAAAAAAAAAAAGAAAAAGGATTGTGTTGCCCTCAGCGACCGACCGTAATATTCTAAAAAAATCGGGCCAGGTTTTTTATTTTTTATATTTTTTATTAATCACCGTTTTTTCATAACATGTTGATAGGAGTTTTTCTTCCCTATATTGACTTATCCCTTGGCTTTTCAGGATACAACACAGATTGATTTAAACACAGGGACAACGTGTTTTATTATTATAATCTGGTATATAAAAGGTTTGACACAAATTTTAGATAATAAAACAGTCTTTACCTGAATTTGACGTCGACGCTATATAGCTAGCTGGCCCCGGTTGCTTATTGGAGTCTGTGTTCCTCTGTAGGCCAGGTTGGAGGAGAGCGTGCAGCAGAAGAGCAGCCTGGTCGTAAAGCTGGAGACTACCGTCAAGGCAACGTCGCACGAGGTCATGAAGGTAATCATTAGTTACCGTGGTAACTACAACATTTATTAAAGGAGGAGGTATATTTTTCCATAAAAATTTGGAATAAAATATTTGATAGAAGTTTAGTTACTTTCTACTAACAGTATATGTCAGGGGTCGATGGTGCGATTTTGAGGTCGGTCATGTGGACAATGAGCTCAATACGGCACACTGTTGATAAGTATGTACCTTTATTCAATTTGACCAGTATACCAGCAAGCAGGGGAGGGTCATAAGTCTCGAAAATCGCTTCAAGCAATATATTATGGTCAACGCGAAGCAAAAGCGTTATCGAAATTGCAATTGGTGCATTACCGATGTAACAAAGGGATACAGTGTCACAGCATGACCCGTATACAATCGTTTGTTTATTTAATTTTAGGGAAACGAGATTATCAAGAAACTGCAAGGGGAGCTGAAAGCCGCACTGGCCAAGGTGAGGACCGTGGGGAGAGTTACAATCAGGGGTCAAACAGGGGTCAAACAGTATTTGCCAGTAGTACATTCACCATAATGCAACCATGAACGTGGACACTAAACTAAACTAACTGCTCATCTTTTATTTTCAGTTGAAGCTCAAGAACACCGTCACGAGTAAACAGGAGAAAATCCTGGAGGAAAAAAACCAGACTGTGAGGTCCCTTCAGCAAGAAATGGATTCTTTCAAAATGGCTAAGCAACAACTAGAGCATCAGGTAGTACAGAAAACAACAGGAATTGGGAAGTGTGAAACATGTAACACAAGAGTTGAGCTAATGTGGAGAGAAATATTGCTTGTTCTTATATCTTCTAATCAAAGTTGTGAAATGAACTGTTTTCTCTTTGAAACAGAATGGACATCTTAACGAGTCACTTGAAACGACTAAAACTAAACTTGAGGAAAGTCAACAATTACTGAAGACAAATGAGAATGGTGAGGGGGAAAAATATTAGGAATATGTGAAATATTGGGAATGTGGGAAATTTTGGGAGTGATGGAAATATTTTAGACAATTGTACAAATAAATGGTTCTGCTATCAATGTGAATGTACGATATTTGATTATATCTTGCAGTCATTAACTGGCTTAATAAGCAAGTCAACGAGGCTCAGCTGATGAGTAAACGCCAGCGATTATTGGAGGTGCCAACCTCCACGGTCGCTTACAGACCATCGGCAGTAAGTTATCTTAGTCTTTGTCTCAAGTTAGAAGGAACAAAGTTTCTACAAATGTATGACAGCATTTGAGTGGTAAAGCAAGTCCAACATTTTTCTTCCGATACGATAAACTGTATCTTTTTACTCATTAAATAGATTCCTGTATTCAGGCCACCCAACCAACACGCCTGGCCTATGTCTAGTACCCAACTCACTCCTGCAGTCAGCGCTATACCACCACACTCGACGCCGCTCGGTTACAACTCGTCGGCCATGAGTTTACCCAGCATGCCCCGCCAAGAGCCCGCTCTGGATCCTAAATATCTTCAGCGACCCTCTCAGAATGCAGCGATGGCGGACGTTCCAGCACCCAGGCCCAGCAGGCCTGTACCCATTCAATTGAGTAGCACCCCCGCAGGTGGCCCCCAACTTACACCCCAAGGTGGGCCCGCGCCACCCCCTCTTATGAGTGCCTACTTCCCCACCCAGCTTAAAGGCACAACTTAAGAAAACTCAAAGTCGGCAGAGTTGCATATATGGCTGTGCCATGTGTTTACAGCTACTGCTAATACTGTGTCATTTCTCCTCCTTTCATTGCATTATATTATGATCATTTTAATTTAGCAAATTACCGTTGTGCAGTGCAGAAAATGCTACAGCAAAGATCTTCAGAGAAACACAGTCTGGTTGGTCAGAAATCAACAAACTAATCCAGAATCCCTTATTTGTCTTAGTACTTGCAATAATACATCCGCATCAAAATCCATCTACACCTTTTCCGGGAATCTTGCTAACCCGGACAGACTAGATAACCTCAGGATGAGACATAATGTACTTTTGACTTTCAGAGGAAACTTATTCTGGTTGGATTTTGCCTGCGTGCCTCAATAATCGTAGTAGTTTTACAAGTAATCTCGGCATAAAGCTGCATTCCGGGTGTAGGTGAGATTTTGGCATGTTGCTCTGCAAATATCCAAACTCCAGTATTTCTTGTGTTTGCTACCGTAGGCATCGCAGCAGGAAATGGAAATGCCTTGACAGGAATTTAGGGGATTTACAAAGCAAAAATGCAAAAACCTGACTTGACAGAAGTCAGGCTTATGCGGATATTACTGTATAAAGAGTTTAAATCCATTTGTTTCATGACCACTGCTTATTTTGAGATTTCGAGTTGAGCCATTTTGTCAGATACCCCAACATCTCTATACATGTACGCCTGTAAACCAAACTTAAATATTTAATAAAGTACATCATGTATATAACAATGTCATTACAAACTTGGTTTTCAGATTACAAGGTTATTAATAATAATATGTACATTTGTATTTACCATGGTGTGAAAACTGTAGCATGTATTAAATCTGAGTAATGTCTGAAATAAATCATTTCATTTGTAAGTACAATCATTGTCTGGCTCTTTCACTGCTGCAAAGTCGAGTATTTGTTTCGGGCGGAAATAAACAAACACTTAACGCAATGTTTCACCCTGTAAAAAAATCTTTTAATACAACATTCACATTAAAGTGATAGAAAAGGCACGTGTTTTATTTAGCACAGACATCGCTAAATAAACAAAAACAAGATCTTGATCCACCGTTTATTTTGAAAATAAAACCTGTGCTGTTAATTCTTATGGCGATCTTAGTGGGACCAACCCACTTTTGTCGCCGCGAAAAATGCAGCGTTTAAATTTCAAACCGACATTGTCAGGTTGCCAATTCCTGTTGGAATTTCCCGGCTTCGCAGATGGAGGGTGCTTTCCTGTTCCAACACTGCTTTATTACTACATGTATACCTGCTTCAAGCCAAATTTGTTCTGCTGTGTCTATTCAAAATTTGCCAGGCCGCACCTGAAAGTCGTGAAGCACGTGAAAGAGACATCACATGACTGCCCCCACCGAACACAAACCAGTAAAAGAAAAGGTTTTTTTGTTTTCTTTTTGTTGGGTATTATTTTGGTGATACAAAGTAGGACAAGGCAATCCAGAATCATTATTTAGCTAGTGGTTTGCCTTTGCTAGCAGTTTAGATGTATTTAGAGTATCTAGGGGGGCACACATTTGCCATTTTTCTGTCTGCGGAACCGAAATAAACAAATATAAACTCCTTACCATAGAAAAAAATCCTTTCCTCGTATTTACAGTTTTCTATACAAAACTTGAAAACCAGAGTTTTCGTTAACATTTACAGGGTTGGCTTGTACATAAAAGTGAATAAGTTGTTTATATTTACGGCAGGTTGTCATAATACAATTTACTTAAGATATTTGTTTTATTTTTTTATTAAACTACAGAATATATGATTTCTGGAATAAAAGAAAAAAAAAACTACAAAAAATCCACACAAATTGCCACTTTTCCCTTCAAAACAATGATTGATGACTGGTTTTTTGTTTGTCACAGCAAAATAAAGAAAATTCTCACCAAGTAATCAAAGTTTTGGTTGTCAATCCTGATGTATTCGCTTTTACAAAGGTTTTAGAAAAAAATAAAAAATAAACTGCCTTTTTAAAGGATAATCAATAATTCTTTTTGATAAAAAAAAAAACCTCTAAAATCTAGACTCCTAACATCATCAAATCATTGTTTATTAACAACTTGTCATATTTCAGTCAATTATTGTTCAAATCGTTGTGTATATCAAACCATAACATTTCATAATATTATACCAATCCATTGGTATACTTCATTCTACCGTTCCTTAAAAAACTTCCAAGTGGCGCTCAAATAAAATCTTAAAACCTATGCAATATGTACAGAGTTAATCTTATAGTTATTTTAAATAAACTGGTAATATGGTACAGAAGAAACTCCTTCAGAAACAAGTTCAACGTTTAACCCTGTGGAGACTACAAGCTTTTTTTGTCCGGTTTCAGATTTTCAATTCCCACCCCCCTCCCCGACATTGTGAAGAAGCCGTTTCGCAATCTCAACTGTCAAAGGTCAAAACAATGTACATTGTCTATAATTGAATCGTTGTGAGCAATTAAAACCCTGGTAGAGTTCTTCTAATATCTCCCAAAACATACCGTCTTGCAAACAAGTGATCAGAATTGCAAAACGGTAAGATGATCTAATGGTTTTCTGGTAGTCCTTATCGCAGTGTTTTTACAAGTACGACTCCACAGGGCTATTGGCTTGTTTTGTACATACAGTGTCCCTACTCTGAAAAGTAAAATTTGATGAATAACAACATAGACAGATTGACTAAGGAACTGACTATTCCCGTGGCCATCTGACCTAACAAAATGCGTGTTTATCTCCGCAATGAACTCCATTACAGAGCCCACGGTGTTTGCTGCAAGACGGCAGTCACAACCACGCAGGGAGAATACCCCTGCTTAAACACAGCAAGGCTCCTATTGTAATGATGAATTTCATCACAAACTGGAGATATGATTCCGCGAAATCCCCGTTTACTTTATTAATAGCTTTACAAACTGGAAGACCGGTGCCGAGAGTGAAAAAACTGATAAAATAGTACAATTAAAACGAGGCAAAAAGCAAACTTTTTTACTAAAATAGAAATGAATGTGCTCTATAAAATACACTTACACACAAACTCAGTCAGAGGCTGTTTCTTGTATGAAGATATTTGCTTGTTTTTGGAAGTGTTTGGTGGTGTCCCACACTGCCCCAACTTCAGACAATAAATTGCATCATTGCATTGATTGCACCCTTCTACGTCACTGCTGAAATATACGACATACGATTTATCTGCAGTGACATAGAAATGGATTACAGTGCAGTGACAGCCAGGCAAAGGACACTCAAATATTCACAAAAAATAACCTTTTTCAAAATCATCATGCAAGAAACGGGAAACACCAACTTAGTGTGTAGATAACGCATCTAATAATAGAACTAAAAGTTTCTATTTCAGTATTAACCTTTACAAAGTTAATTATATTGTTTTATATTGTACATTTTTTACTAGTAATTAATATATAATTTTATACACACTTTGGTGAAGCTGGCGCAGAAAATGTACATTTTATATAATACTGCAAATTTCTTGTTAAAAACCAATAGCTTAACGTAATAAGCACAGCTGTAGCAGGTCTAGCTTAACGTACAAAAATGTAACACTGTAGGCTTAGTATTACATTAAGGTAGGCCTACAAATAGCTTAATGTAATAGCAGGTCTAGCTTAACGTAATAAGCGAAGGTGCGGTTGAAAGTCGTACCGTAACGACTTGAAAAATCTTTAAAAATAGTGAGCGCTTTTATCTAAAACAAGTGTTGGAAATCACTGCAAAATTCATTAGTTGCAACATGCAATATGATACCTTATGTTTATTCATGCTATGGTAATCTATGATAATTACAATATGGTAATTATATATATTTATATATATATATTGATATAGGCAATATATTTGGGTAGCTAAATGGGTTACTACAAGAGTGTGCATACATGAGACATTGTGTATCGTATACATACACGTACATGTATCGATATTTTTAGTTTTGTTGTTGTTAGATACTTGTGTGTTTTGCCAGAGGATCCCAAAGTGGGGGTGGTGACCCTTCGAGGTCACCAAACAATCATGGGGTCGTGGGATGACTTCCAGAAAGCAAATAGAATTTATTAATGATGATCAGAAGCAGCCTATTTTAGCCATGATTATGATAGGTTTTGTGTTGTCACCTTGATGGATAAGGCTATTATGTGTGCATGCAATGTTTGTATGATCAGGGGGGGGGGGATTGGGTCTCTGGCAACGTTATTTTGGAGGGTCAAAAGTTTGGTAAGCCGTGCCTGTATTACAGTAAAGTACATACATGTATGAAGTTGAGTAACTTCATAATGTAAAACCCGACACCGCTCAAAGGCCTTCGATATTACTGTGGTTTTATCAACCGTAAATAAACGACAAACTGTACATTTCCGTACATGAATACCGATATTAATAATGGAATCGTTACCTCATTCATATTAACCATCTGAAAAAGTCACGCGGGAAATTAAAAACCATCACACAATCTGATATATTTTTCGCTATGAAAAAAAGAAACAAAAAATATCTTTGAAATAATTTAATAGTGAAAGAATATAATAGCTTTGGAAGCGATATAGTGGAATACTATACAGAATACTATATAACAGGACAAATATTATAATTTATTACAGCATGCAAATCGTAAGACATCACGTATATGACTCGCTCTGCAAAAATGAGTCGCGTGTCGGCGAAAACTGTTCTTCAGTTATGGCTAGAAAGAGCACAATACCA